>JBCAUG010723310.1:0-26994 GCA_038406175.1 Haplosyllis leylae
GACCACAACCTGAAATGAGACAGCCCAGAATGCCACAGGGTGGTGGATCTTTAATGGCCTTAAAAATACCCTTGTTCGTACAGAAAGACGAGAAAGACCAATTTTAAGGAGAAAAAGGCCCTAACGGTGGTCCCCCACCGTTACATATGATTAACATTAACATGAATTGCTGACAGAAACCTACGGTGGATATTATGAGTTAAATAACTGCCTACATGAAGATATATAGAAAACACCGATATGTGTAGCATAATTAAACAGACACTATAATAACTTTAAAAATCACGATTCTTGTGATGGCACTGAGTTGGAAGCCAGGACCTCTAGTCACCTTTGTCTTCTTTTTCCGCTGCATCTCCTCTGTCATTGTCTACCAGATGTCTTGCAGGAAATGGCTTCAAGGATAATTTCTTTTTATCAAATAGTTCAATCTGTTGGTCAATTTCATGCCACATCTTGACCTTACCAAAGCCATTTATTTCATTGCAAGTGTCGAAGAGAGATTCATCATCCATTTTTGAAGCAATGTTCATAATGTAGTGTTGTTCCTTTCCTGCCATGACTTCTGACATCATATTATTGAATTTCAAAGCTACATCCTTGGCTCGAGCATTGTCATTCCTGTTAAAGGTTTGCAGCCAGATCATTTTCGGTTCATTTGAAATCACAGCACCTGGTTTTCTGCGTCTGATATTCTCCTTTGTTGCTGTTACTGCCCTATTCATTTGGTTGGCGATCCAATAAATAGCAGCATGTGAAGTCATTCTGACTCCAGACGCTTCCAGATCAACAAAGTTCAGAATGTCCCAATCCGGAATGATGAGTATAATTCTTGGCAACCTAGTAGCATCATTCAATGCTTTGATGACGCAATTGACAAACCTCGAGAGTACATCAGTTTTCAGGGAATCAGGTCTAGCAGTGAAGCAGCTCACATTGTAGTAGTCATAAACATATGGGATCAGTTTCTTGTCAGCCAGTGCTTTGCGTTTCAGTTCTGGTAGTACATGGAATGTCTCAAAAAGGAATGCATCTCCAATAATCCACAAATCATTTGCAGCTGGTATGTCACCTGCATAATTAAATATTTAATGTTTTAGGTAATCATAGACAACGTTACTATGCCATCTAGCTAATTTCTTGATCATCTCAATGCTGATTCCAAGGTCAAACAGGTCACAGCTCCTGCCAATGTGAAAAGAATGTGTATTATATAGTGCAGGGTTCAGGTTAAGGCCCAGAATAATTTTTCTCAACACTGCATGGAAATGTTGCAGCTTCACTGGTGATTTGTCCAAAAATACAAAGAACTGCTCGTTATCATTTTTCCTGCCTTTTCTTCGGTGCATGTATTTCTGTAATATAGAAAATGGGCAAAAATCAAGCTGTGACTGAGGAAACTTCTGTTGCAGTTTTGAGTCCTGGCACTTTGCGCTGCTGATCTTGATAATCTGTGGAGCTGTATCTGTCCAGTGAATTTTGGACGTGTGAAGTATGAACATTAACTTCTTTTTATTTCTACCAATGTGGACATCCTTTGCCTTTACAGCATGAGTTCCCAGGGTGAGTTCCCCCACCCTGAATAAGCCAAAGTATGCAGTTGAGAATAGTGCACAGTACATTACTCTCAAGTATTCTTGATTATGAAACTCATTATCCAGCTGTCTCAACATCAATGCCAATAGACCCCTCCTAATCGGAAACCTGTGATAGATTTTGTCATTCTTAAAATGACAAGCACGCGTCAAGGAATTCAGCAAGAACACATTTTCATTCAGTGCCTCTCCATCCTCTTTAAGCACTGATCTGATTGCTGAAATGTAACTTTTAATAGTACTTGACTTTTTCTGTGAGTCTACTAAATAGCCAACGAAAAGTGTTAATTGTTGTTCCCAAGTACTCGGTTTAACATCTAATTTGACAAAAAATTCATTGAATTTTTTCCAGATATTGTAATATGTTGTCGTTGTTGAGTCCCGGTGTAACAAGTGGAAAAATACCCCTGTGTGGAAAAATACCCTGGGCGTACAAGAAATTTACAGGCGTACATATTTACAGGAGTGGAGATTTTTTTGAAGTTCAAGTTTCAAGTTGAGACATTGTACTCCAGTAAATGCAAAAGTGGTAATATGTTAAGTGTACTCACTTAAAAATATTAAAAATTTACAGGCATACAAAATATTTATGGGCGTACAAAATTGGGGGTATTTTTACACACAAGTGCATTGAGTGGAAAAATACCCCCTTTTGTACGCCCGTAAATATTATGTGTGCCCGTAAATCTATGTTAAACTCAATGGTGGACTCCCGAAAATTTCTTGTACGCCTGTAAATAAGGGGGGGGTATTTTTCCACTTGCTACACCGGTTCCTTTCATTTCATAATTTGTCTACAATTGATTGAACGTAAGCAGTAGAGATGGATGAACTTGTTGAGGAGTCCGCTTCTTTAAGTTTTCCATGTAAATCCCTACCTAAAATTTAAAGGAGATTCCATTATAGTAGAGATAGAGCTTCCTATTGTTTTAACCTAGTTAAACCAGATTTTTTCCGGTGCCCACATTTCTGCTGGTAAACCACTGGTGTTTTCATTCATTGTGTCAGGTGCATGCGCCCAGAATGATTCAAAATTCATCTGTGACAGTGCATCTGCCAGAGTATTCATCTCAGACTTTACATAAAGAACAGACAGTTTCCTGTTGTATTTAATTGAATTGAGAGCTAGAATTCTGATCAATTTCATACATTGCGGACTGCCAGAGGACAGGTGGTTCACCATGGATTTAACTGGTTTGTTATCACAGAAAATAGTGATGCGTGCATTACACAATTCTGGTTTTGTTCCCCACAGGAGTATTCCTGTCACAAGAGTGTATAGTTCCAAGAAATCTATGCTAGGTTTTGACTCAAGGAATTCCTTGCTCCAAGAGGCTGTGAACCAAAATTGATCATTGTATACGCCCCCCATTCCTACTACACCAGATGCGTCAGTGTAGAAATTCAGTACCTTCAAATTTTGTGGATTTTCATCAAAATCTATGAATGGTCTGCATAGCTGTGTTACATTAGCATTTTCCAAGAAGAGTTCCCACATTTTACAATCAGCTAGGAATTCCTGCCCCAAGTTTACGTGGTGATATTGTTTTAAAGGATTACCCAGACTATCCTTGGCAGCCAATTTCTGGTACATCCCTCTTGTGAAAGTTCTGCCAGGGACTATGGCCTTGCTAAGGAAATTAAGTGTACCAGTCAGTTTTTGTATGAACTTGACCGTCACCTTTTTCTTAGCAATAGCATGAGACAGTAAGTGGTGTGCTTTCTGTTTTTTCTCCCAACGAATAGCCAAACAGTGCTGTCTACCGTCGAGAAGAATGCCCAAGAAGATTACATTGAGAGAGGCCCACTCTGTTTTTTCTAGTGAAACCGGACAACCAATTTCTTCACAACAATGTAGAAAATCTCTCACCATCTGATTACACCCCTGCTCATCAGTACTAATGAATAAGTAATCATCGAGATAGTTGGTCACCCTGAAATACTGCCCAGTGACAGTCTCCAGTATATGTTTCAGAGCATCTGAAAAAGATTGAAATCTGCAGCAGCTGATACTACTCCCAAATGGCAGATTCTTGTCCATGAAGAAAGCCAATTCACCAGTAATGGGATGTACCATTTTCATTGTGAGTAAAAACCTCTGTGAAGGCAAAATTGGTAAGATCCTAAAAGCACTCATTATGTCGCTTTTTGCCATGAAGATATTTGGCAGTATTTCACTTGCTACATCTTGTGTGATAGCGCATCTCTCTCTGCTGTTCTCAGTCTTACCGATTCCCCTTTCTACCTGCCATTGGTTGACCAAATCTAGGATAGTTTTGACAGCATAGTCCAAATCATGATATTGAATGCTACACCACTCTTCCGGTGTGAAGTAGTTCACACGTCTGTGCAGATTATCCTCTGTACCACTAAAATCAAAAGATAGATGAAATATTAGACGAGTTTTTCCATTGGATTTTGGTACCAAGCCTATTGGGGACTGAACAAAATTTTCAAACGGGGGTTTTCCCATGAACGGTCCTGCGTGTCTTCCTAGCCTCACTTCATTAATTAATTTGTTCCACATCTCTTCTTTACTACCAACTGAAATTGGAATATTATTAGCTAGCTCTCTCCAGTGCATAGGACCTCTATAACCCAAATCAAATCCATAGGTAAACCCCTGAATTAATTGCTGCGATTTTTCGTGATCATATCCTGTCTGTTCTAAATACTGCTTGAGTCTGTCCACTTTTATCGGAGTAACAACACCAGACCAGTCCAGATTTTCTGCAAACTCCAATTCCAGAACGTTCCTCCTACTGGGTTTCTCTGAATATATAATTCAATTCAACAACATTAAATAACAATTAATTGAACATATATATAGATTCACAATCAACTTCCACCCAAGTAATTCATATTTCTACGATTGTGTTGGTTAAAACTTCATTTAGCGCTTTTGTCCAGTTTGTTCTTGATGAAATTCACATGGGCATTATTATTAGCATTGTGAACACTTATGTTCATACTTGCAGGAGCTGCCAAAGTTACACCTCCCTCTATTAAATCTTCTACAGATTTCTTGGTTTTTTCCCCAATTGCTCGCAAATTGATTACCATTATTGGCACCCCCAGAATTTCCTGTGATCCTGTCTCTCAATCTCATGGACCAAGCTTGTTGGAGTATCATAGCCCAACTCCTATGTGGGTTTTTTGACATATGAAGTCGAAATTCCTTGTCATATGTATAAACATTTTCCCATGTGTAGGCTAAAGCAATCGTATGAATAACATGATTATACTCTATCAATTCTGCTGCCTGGTGTGGGTTAGCTTTGGAGTAGATATTTGAAAATACTCTGAAGGCTTGCTCCCACTTACTGAAGCTTGAGATTGCAGAGACAGGTACCTCAGGTACCCAATAAGTCTTCCCATTCTTTATAATCATTTCATAGCGATCATCATCTTCCACTGCTACCCTATCACGCAGTATTAATTTTGCAAAATCAACATATTCTCCTTTTGATATTTTTGCAATAGTTTGCTCGTCTAAATGGGCCCCAACCACAATGTAACTTTCATCAATCAATGCTGCTGGTGGGTGGTCTAATTGACCCGGACTCCTAAAATTAGCAGCATCCTCCTTACCTTGATTATTGAAGATTTGTGCCTTCGACGCTTCTGCTCTTTTTATCATGGCTTGAATATTATCTTCTGGATCTGGTGGGTAATTGTTCACCCCCTGTGTTGTCGGTACCAGATCCGTTGTCCTCTGATGACCTTCTGCAAAACTGCGTTCACTTTCACCTACAATAAATTTTTCAATGTTGTCAACTTCTTGACCAATTTCATTTGTTTCATCACTTGTGTTGAGGTTAATATCTTCTTCTGAGGATGAACTGTTTCTTTTGGGTACTGCTGGTTCATAAATGGTCTCCACTGATTTTTCATTACTCTTCGATGGTATCGGTTGAGCTAATTTAATTATATCAGAATGCTAATTTACCCTTTTTCTCCCAGGAGTAAATATTGCATTAGAATTAGCATTCTCACCTCCTTTCCGTGGTTGGAGTACCTCCATGCACTGATCCAGCGCTGCAGTTGATTCAGGTAGATCCCTCACCTTTTTCATTAATTGAGCCATTTCATCCAAATGTTTTTTCATCTGCATATCGATCCTTTTCAACCTTTCCTGGTTGGATAATTCATCCATGGACAGCAACTCGTTTCCTGCATTGTCCGGCATGTCAAAGTCCCTTGCATCCTCACTATCCGGAGCCCTAAGTACTACTTCATCATCCTCAATTTCACCCTCATCTGATTCATAGTCACTTTGGCTAGATCTAGATTTGTCCGCTTGTTCCATGTCCGCCTGTACAGAAATGTTAACCATCTGATTTCCTTCCATGAAGGTTGCCTCTGTACTATGTTGCAAAATTTCTGAGGATCCTGCTTCATTAAGATGCACATCCTTCCTTTTGGCTGAGTTTTCAGTTGCTGCATTGGATTTTTGTTTCTTTGTTTTCCGTCCTCCATTTTGAATGTTTACATTAGCAACATCATTTCCATTCACTGCCTCGAAATCAACATTATTTGTAGCTCGGTTGTTCATTTTCCGAAGCTCCTTTGGTTTTCCTTTTCCTCTAGTCATCCTAATATTGGTGTTGATATAGTTTAATCGTATGTTTCAAAGAGTTTTCAACTGAAATTTCAAAATTTTGGAATTATGTTTTGAGGAACTTCCTTCGTGATGAAAAAATCAAATGTAACTGACAAACGCTGCACATGCAATTATGACGTATGGGCATGACGTAATGGTTGGCCTCATAGCTGCTTGCTCCTTGTTGGCCTCGTTGCTAATTGAGTAAAACACATTTAATTCAATTAAATGAACCATTCTCGTCAGATTGTACCTTATTCTCGCAATCTCGTTCTCGTTGGGACAGGATCCACGGACAAATGTGCTTTGGGCTTAAACCCAAATTTTTCAAATTCATTTTTCAGCTTCTAAATTTCTCTTTATCTTCATAATCATCAATCATGGAAACAGGAGACAATACTGAAACTGTAATGGATACTGTAGGGGGTTAGTAGCTGTAAATATTCCTCAAATAATTTAGTGAAGGTAAATATTCCTCAAATAATTAAGTGAAAGAATTTATTAAAAAAACACGTGCTTCAGCAACAACATGACAGTGCAGATGTAAATCTACTTTCGATTTCAAAATAGCTACCACTCCCAAAAATCAAGTATAATTTCCTCCCAAGACAAGTTCAACCACTACATCTCAGATCCAATGTAATTTTATGCCTAGGCACCATGGAATTACACTTGAACCCAAAATCTAATAAAAATAGCTACCACTCCCAAAAAGTCAAGTATAATTTCCTCCCAAGACTTGTTCAACCACTACATCTCTGATCCAATGTAATTTTATGCCTAGGTACTATTGAATTACACTTGGACTCAAAATCTAATAAAAAATGGTTGTCACTCCCAAAATCAAGTATAATTTCCTCCCAAGAAAAGTTCCACCACTACATCTCTGATTCAATCTAATTTTATGCCATTGAATTACACTTGGACTCAAAATCTAATTAGAAATGGCTGTCACTCCCAAAATGGTTGTGACTCCCAAAATCAAGTATACTTCCCACCCAAGACAAGTTCAACCACTATATCTCTAATCCAATGTAATTTTATGCCTAGACACCATTGGACTACACTTGGACTCAAAATCTAATAAAAAATGGTTGTCACTCCCAAAATGGTTACCACTCCCAAAATCAAGTATAATTTCCTCTCAAGACAAGTTCATCCAACACATGTCTGATCTAATGTAATTTTATGCCTAGGCACCATTGGACTACACTTGGACTCAAAATTTAATAAAAAATGGTTGTCACTCCCAAAATGGTTACCACTCCCAAAATCAAGTATAATTTCCTCTCAAGACAAGCTCATCCAACACATGTCTGATCCAATGTAATTTTATGCCTAGGCACCATTAAATTACACTTGAACCCAAGATCTAATAAAAATAGCTACCACTCCCAAAAATCAAGTATAATTTCCTCCCAAGACAAGTTCAACCACTACATCTCTGATCCAATGTAATTTTATGCCTTGGCACCATTGAATTATGCTTGGACTCAAAATCTAATCAAAAATGGCTGTCAATCCCAAAATGGTTGTGACTCCCAAAATCAAGTATACTTCTCACCCAAGAGAAGTTCAACCACTATATCTTTAATCCAATGTAATTTTATGCTTAGGCACCATTGAATTACACTTGAACCCAAAATCTAATAAAAATAGCTACTACTCCCAAAGAGGTTTACTACTTTTAATACATGTCTCTCTGGGAGGGTAAATGCCATTTTCATTTCCGCACTCATCCAGGTCCAACAATCTTTGCCCCACCCCACATGTACCACCCTGGAATAGTTTCCCCATGTCCCCTCTGCCACCTCAAGAGGTCCCGGGCTGGTGCAAAGAGGTTTACTATTTTTAATAACTTTTTGTCTCTCTGGAAAGGTAAATGCCATTTTCATTGCCCTGCTCATCCAAGTCTGCCAATGTTGATATAATTTTCAAAAAGAGAATTACTACAGGGTGTGCCTTAACACTAGTCTGCTCGTCAATGACGAGTAGAAATGGACCTCGAACTAGTAAACCTTGAGAGCTACTGGTCCTGTTTGACTAGTGCAAATCTGCAGCTTCAGCAGTAAATTTCAGTTTCCTAGTTTCAAAAATTTTCTGGCCTAAATACCACCCATTCAGGGGCTGAGGGTATCAGTGGCACCATAAAAAGGATTTACATCTTCCACATTTTTAAAATAGGAAATGTTGCAACCCACAAATAATAATTACTATTATTTACACTTTTGATAAAACATTCGAAGGACTAGTACAATTTCTTAAGGACTAGTACATTTGAAGGTCCACTAGTCCTGTTTGACTAGTGGAATGAAAATGTTAAGTCACAGTCTGTCACTCATTAACACTTGCAAGAACTGTGTCATTCATACCCATATAAGGGCATCAGTCCAGTTTAAGGCCATGAACTTGACCTGACCCTAATCTATCAACCAATCACCTGTATTGATAGAGCTAGCACCTGTAAACAGCCAAACTGTTGTCGTAAACAGTGCTTGATTCGCTCGAGCTAACAGTCATGTGATACACAAAATCAAGATGAGGCTAATTGGATCATCTACTTTGCCAATCATCCAGGAACCTATCACATACCAAATATCCATTGAATATTGATTATTGAACAATTTGAATGATACAAGACCAAATACAAGTAATTCCCAGCAGTACTGAACCATACTGTTAATGGTAGCAGTATAAAAGAAAAATAGAGAGAAGTTTTGCCAGAAACAGTATTTTTAATAAATTCCACACTATGACATTACTATTCAACAAGACTTTCATACTTTTCTTTGTACCTTCAGGTTGGGGAGCTTTATATTTCTTGCCAACTGAAACAAATGTAAAAATAGGATTTTTAAGAACGCGCATATTACGAAGCCAAATTAGTGTAATCTGCATGAAAATACCCATCAGGACAAAAGAGAACAATATTAAAATGTCATGAATAAATTCTCCACACGACCGGTCCTTGAAAAACAGGTTGCAGAAATTGCTAAATCTTATTACAATAATCCTTGACTGTTTTTAAAATGGAAACTACAAAATCAACACAGAAAAGTTGACAATATTTTCCGCACTTACAAGGTTTAGCTGATTTCCCTGAGGAACTGTCCACACTTGGTCGCGCTGACGAACGCCCTGAGCTGGGGGTCCCAGGTCGACTCTTACTCGGGCCCGATCCCATACTTCATTGATACTTTCATGTACTTTGCGGACACCTGTGACAGTGAAAAAGGGAATATTTAGAGACTGAATCAAATAAATAAAATGAATCTAACTCATTTGAAGAAAAAAAGATCTTAAACCTCAAAAGTTTTAAAAGACAGTACTTCGAACTAAACTTCTAACCGAATACTAAATGAATTCTGGAAGTACACTGTATTAACCTGCGTGAAAAACCAAGGTTTCTGTACCGACTGTTACATGCGTATACTTTCAATTGTTGGGTTCATAACAAATCAAAGTGATCATCCAGTGAGTTGACCATCTCGATTAAGGAAACTCTAAGGGAAAAAACTGCCAAACTGGACTGACATCTTAATTACTACAAAACTCTCAGAATGCAAAATTGATAAAATGAGTATAATTTTTGGTGTTTGTCAACATAATTACCTTTTGTGGTTTGGCTTGCTAATTTCTGAGGTGTATTAACACAGTAAACTACTGGTGCAGTTCAATTTTTTGTAAAACTTACACAATCACTGGGTCAATTTCTAGAGCCGACAGCGTGAAATGTACAACAGAACAGCAGCGGCGAACAGTTTTTCTTCCAGCGCAAACAAGTTTTTTTTGGGGTGGGGGGCGGCGCAATTCATTGAGCGCTTGTACTATTTGAACTTTAAAATTAGGTGTCCATCTTTTTCTCGATTAGTTTTTTTTTCCATAATGGGTGTAATTTTTGCAATTCTCCCATGAACAACATTTGTAGCAAGTGTAAGAGTAGGTTCAACGAATCAAACTTTTAAGGATATTAGGCCCACTTACTCTGTGAACCCAAACCATCCAGCGTCAAAACAGGTTATCAATATTTTTGTTTATACCAAAACGAAACCATGAATGTATTTATGCATCCATAATCTCAAGTCTACCTGATGCGAAAAGTACTATTTTGATCACCATTACTGTCTGTTAGTTAAATTTCCGACAACCTGAAAATCCAAATACACTACAGACCCATAAACTTTTTTTTCTGTGAGAAGACAAAAGAAAAATACCTTCATTGTTGAAATATTTTCTGTGAAACTTTCAACTATTTATGTTATAAAATATTTAAATGCCACAAAATTCGTCGAAGTTTTACACATATCTGTTTTCAGAAGAACTCTACTTTTGTCACAGTCTAGCGCACATAGATGTCGAGATGACGTAACAGACATCATTGATGCCACTGATCACACCCAACAATTATGTGTCCGTGTTTCACGGAGACTGGCTGACTGTTTCACTTAAATTACATCAGGTTCGTTGGAGGTGTTTGTGTAGAAGCAGTATTACATATGTTTGTAGAAACAAAGTACACAAGTGTGTATCCATTTAAAATATTAAAAAGAATCAATGTCAAAGCGCATGGACTGTAATTCTCCAATACTGGTTCAAATTGAGTTCATTCGTAAAGGTAAATTTTGCTTCTTTACATACACTAAATTGATCTGGACTGTTGTGTCTGATGTTGCAAAATAAATGATATATTGATAATTATCAACAAAGAATGATGGTTCTGGCGCATCCATAAAAACGCACAATTCTACATGGAACAACAACAATATGTACATGTACAAATGTTAATTAAAATCTAGATACACATGAACACATGATCATCTCTGCAAAGAGCGCCTGGGCATTTTTGTTTAGCTATGGACAACTGCACAAACAAGTGAAAATAAATTGCTGAAGAATACCTACCGGTTACTTCTTTTATTCTCTCACTTTTGTATCAGTAGAAATTCACACTCTTATATGAATTACGCGTCACTATCAAGTGATCAACTGCCTGGTTGAGGATCAAATGGAAAGTTCCTATTACTAATATCTTCCTAGTCACCATTTGTTTACAGGTGAGATATAGACCGGTACCTGAGATTTTGACAAAACCAGTCAAATAAGCAGACGACAAAGGATTTTACGAACATGACCAAATACGGATATATTTATCTGCGTCTGTGGACCTTGTAGCAAGATTTAAATCGAAGAGGTGATAAAAATAGAACAATAAAAAAGAGAAGAAAGAAAAAAAGCGACACAAAAGCAAATATTTTAAATGGATATTACGATTCATTTACATTTAACTAAAGACACCCGTAGTTTGCTATTTCATCTGCCACAATATTACACTGCATGAGAGGCCGAGACAGAGAGCAGTAAGGTGAAGGAGAAGGGGAGGTAAAAAAAATCACATTTAAAAGACCCCTTCGGTGGTCAGCACTTTTTATTTGTTTTACAAAACGAAAGAGGTATCCCAAATTCCTAATGAACAATCTTCGGCCGACTGCATGGATGATGGTGATGAACTAACTTACGGTGATGGTCTGGTAGTTTGGTTTCCAGTGTTTTTTATCGGGCTCTAATTTGGCGCTATTTAAAACCTCAAACCGACTATTTTTTGCAAGTGAAGAAACTTTTATCGTTGCTATTTACAGGAGAAGCCAACAATATGTACACTCTTATTTCAGTCCCTACTGAGTCCTATCTAAAAAAAAACATATCAGACACACTACTCACAGGATTGACTATTTTGTGGCGTCAGTTTGGCATTTTTGTTATCAAGCAAAAATAAAAGTTTAAGTTTATAGTAAATTTGTATTCTGTAGAATCTGGGTATTAGAGTCTAAACTGTTTTGTGCATATTATTAATTTTGGTTGTAACAGAGAAATTCGAATTGGGAAAAAAGAAATAAGCTCTCTTCCCACCAACTACATCACTGTCACCGCCAGCTAGGCCTAATCATTTTGTTATTTGAAAAGGATGCCGAAACAATTTTGAATTGGAAAAAAGTGTTTGAGGACAAAAAAAGATTGAGCTGAAAAGACATTTATTTTCGACCTACAGTTAAGGAAAAAATACATAAGTAAAAAAATGACTTGATTGTTCAGTACTAAGCAAATCCAAAAACTGATTACTTGCACGTCTGATCAGAACCAAGATTCTTCCCGCGCACATGTCATTCTTTTCAACAAAGTGCTCAATTCGACTAAATTTTACGTCCGTTTTTATGTCTTAATATTTCAAAATGCACAGATAAAATCTAAACGCATCGACAGACTTGCACAGATTTACCATGTTGTTGCAAACGGTTACTTCACTAATTGCGTTCAAATTGGTCTAAATGTAGGTCTCTGCATTTCATTGGTGGACCTTACAACATTTAGGCACACGTGAACATGCACCATCCACAAAACACAAAATAACGTCACAATAACGTTTGGATCCATTTGGATCTGTTCAATATCATTATTTACAGTTAATAACCATTAACACATGCATGTAATTGTTAATTTTTTGCTGACACGGTTCCCTTCACATTGTTCAAGAAGACTTTGATAAAAAGGAATGGGAACACTGCAGCGGCGGATCCAAGATTTCCCAGTTGGGGGGGGTACCAACCTCCAAGGTGGGGGCGCCAACCTATTATTTGGTCAATTTTTTCCCGAAAACTGCATGAAAATGAAAGAATTTGGACCCAGAGAGGGGGGTGCGTCCCTGGCGCCCCACCTAGATCCGCCAATGGCTGTCACAGGTAAGAAGATTGGTTTCTTGAGTTTACTCACACAAACCTATGGCTTGTAGTGAAATAAATGCATGAGTACTAGAAAAATCATAATAAACCACAAGTTTACGTGTGAGTTTATCCATATCGGAAACCAATTTCTTTTTACACCAGAGTTGTACCAATTTCTTGCAGTTGAAAATCACTAGTTAATTATATTTATAACTCTATTTTAAAGCAGCTTTTCGTATAATTTACACAGGAAGTATATTATCTGAAGAGTGTTTAATCAATGATCATATTGTTTCAATTTATTTAGTACCCATGAAAAGGACTATTGTTAGCAAAAACCAATTCTTGCTTTTGCAACTAAATGTACTTGGTCCTGAAATAACATCTTATAAAAATCTATTTCCTTCCTTTAGTACTGCAATCACAAGATAAGGGTAGATGTAGTGTTATAATATGGTGCAGCAAGCTCCTTTCTTTGGTTTTTCTAAGGGTAGGGGAGGGGGAAGCATGTCCGGCGGAGGGTTTACGTATTCACCGTCGACAAAGATTCGCAACACAAGGAGCCACACCTCTTGTTGTTCCCCTCGGTTCCACGAATATGTCGTCTCATGATTTCCATACTGATTTCCAGAAAACATTCTTACAGGAACAGTCTCAGCAGCAACAATTTTCAAATCGCCTGAAAAGAAATTTAGCTAGTTACATATTTAAAAAAATACAAATAATTTTTCGCAAAAGATTATGGAATAAACAGATGATTCCAAGTTGATAACTGGGGAAACTGGAAATAATAAGTGAAGTTTTGAATTAATCAATTTCACTGGTCAAATGCATTAGAGCAAATACTTTCTGGAAAATTGTGTGCGAAAATGCATTGTTCCACAATTACAAAAAGGGTTTTTTTTCTCGATGCATGTTAATAAGACTAAATTGATCCTCGCATCAAGCAAGTTATGCAATATTAATGTGGCTTCCAGTGGCACAACCAGGATTTCCTGTGGAGGGGCGCCAACCCTGTATTTTTTCAAATTTTGTAAAAATAAAAAATAAAAAACTGTGTGAAATTGAGACAAAATTTGTGCCCGGGTAGATCACCAGAACCGCTGTTGCAATGGGACTGATAATTTCTCGCTGCGTTTAACTGGGGGAAATGTTGAAAACTGCAACGGAATCTATCGGGAAGGCGGTATTGCTCTTCCTTCTTATTTCACTGTTGACCAATGCAAAGGCACAAGTTTTGTGAAATTAAATTCTCTTTTATCATGACTCTTTGGAAAACATCAAAGTTGAAACGAAATTGAATGCTTACTATTTCTATTGAGCCACATCATAGCACGTTTCATTGTCTCAGCCATCGTTTCAAAGATAGGGATACCTATAATTCCACCGGTACTGATTATCATTGGTTCAAATGTGACGTAATTGAGTCTGAGCAAAGATCTGGGAAGTGCTGGGGATCCTACGAAGGACTTCACGAAACTAACTCGTAATATTCTGAGATATCTTGTCGTTCCACGTCCTGACTCGACGAAGAAGGACCTCTGAGTATCCAGATCAGCATCTAAAATGCAGCAAGAAGGATGAGAAATCTGTTCCAGTGTGCCCTGTATATGATCAGATGGACCCTCAATTTCAGCCTCGCATGGTGATGATAGAACTAGTCTACCATGTGCCATTAATGCAACCATGCGAAACATTGCGTGAACTGTTTGTAACAATAATGAATTTGCCAAGACGTATCGCAACTTATTATTATTTCATTAGTGTGAAGAATGATAAATGGACTGACGTGCAGTGGTTCCATGATTATGTGTGAGTTTGTAATCCACAGACTGGATGTTTGTGATTCTGACGGAGGACTGTTGTGCCACCCACCCACTTGCTTTTCGCACCACCTCACCGAAACTCTCGTACGAAGCAGCACCAAACTGTGAACCAGGGTCAACGCAAGAAGGTACAAAATCAGCACAACCTACAAGGTTAGTTAGAGTATATTTTACCTTTCCACAGGTGGTGGATCTATTCCAATCAATTTCCTTCCTGGCACATCCGAGATTTCATCGGAGGGAGGGTAACTCTGACATAGTAAAATTAATGTGGACTCATTTAAGCCAGAGGATTGGGGACGCCTTAGAGCCACAGGATCCATCTAATCTACTGTGAAAGAGTTGGTTTCATAAATATATGTTTTAATGTTTACAATTAGATCCTAAAATTCTTTCTTGGCCATATTATGTTTTTTTCTGGAACTTACCTATTTCTTCATAAGCGGGAGGCCCTACTTCGTAAAAAACCCGTATTACAACCAGAAAGGAGATGTTGAACTTGACACTCTCGACCCAACACGATTCGTCAGGATCCACTCCTACGCCCCATTCGTGAAACTTCATCTCCTGAGATTCAACATTCAGGATTCTTCCTGTTGAATAAAAACGATAAAAAGAAAGTATTTTTGAATGTCACACAAGAACTGCTGGTTCTTAGTCAACTTTGTTGGGAATGTTTTCGCAAGAAAGTTACAGAGGAGGAACGCACACCGTGATTGCATGAAAACCATAGATGTATTCTCACTTCATAATATTCCATACCCATCTGTGCATTTCAGTGTGATCCCTTGGTAACTGACTTGATTACACTTGATTGTTAGAGTTTCTGACATTAAGTGGACATCAAAGAGATCAGCAGAAGATTGCTACATTCAAAATCCTAATGAGAAAATTAAATTGTGCCATGACCTTTAATCTTAATCAGTTCTTGCAGAAATGATAGCAATCCACTTTTCACAAAGATAAACTAAATATGATCAGTTATAATGACAGTTATAGTTGTGTCTGAAAGTAGTTTTTCACACCTTAGTGTATCTGTATGAATTCTACTCAAACTTTAGTGAGAAAAAACTTGATGAATGCTCAATGTGACTCCAAACAGCCTTTCTCTAATAGTTTGGGACATCACAGAAAGCACTTGAAAGTTGATTACGTGAGGCCCACACTAATGGTAAAGCCGCTGTCGTCTAGTATAGGCAGCTTGTCACTAACTTCTAATTAAATGACATCAAATTTATGAGAAAAGTTGAGACAGGATTGTCGCATCTAAACCTCAGCTTTGCATAGATATATAGCTCTATTAAGGATAAATCTCATGAAAGACATTGGCTAATAGATTTCTGGTACGCGAGACATTTAACATTTGTAGATGCGACCAAAATCAATACTTAACGTTAGGTTTGACATCTATGAATAAACCGGATTGTGTTTACTTTCATAATCAATTGGACAGCATCTTTATATTTGTATTATGAACACAAAGAATCAAGCAGACTACATCGTGAAACTTGTCACACCTATTTACAGACCTTCTGGGCTCTCACACATTGAAATCTATCTCATGTGGACACTGTCAACCGTCGCTCTGTTTAGAAGATATTTTTACAGATCTTTATTCAAGGTAAGTAAAGATAACTTCTGAAAGACAGATAAGCAAAATTTAAGAGAGACTCCCTGAAATATAATTACCATTTACTAGGTGCCACCCGTCTGCTAGTGTCCCTCATACCCTTTTTACCCTTTGCACTCTTTGCATCCTTCACATCCCTTGCACCCTTCACACCCCTCACACCCCCTGTACCCCTTGCATCCTTTACACTCCACACCCTTTTGCACCCTTCCCACCCCTCACACTCTTCACACCCTTTGCACCTTCTCACCAGCCATTACACCTTTTTGACCTTCTCACCAGCCTTTGCACCCTTTGCACCTTCTCACCAGCCTTTGCACCCTTTGCAACTTCTCACCAGCCTTTGCACCCTTTGCACCTTTTCATCAGCCTTTGCACCCTTTGCACCTTTCTCATCAGCCTTTGCACCCTTTGCACCTTCTCACCAGCCTTTGCACTTTCTCACTAGCCTTTATACCCTTTTCACCTTCTCACCAAAAGGTGCAAGGGGTGTGAGGGGTGCAAAGGCTTGTAAGAAAGTTGCAAAGATTGCCTCTGCACCCCTTGCACCCCTCACACCCTTTGCACCTTCTCACCAGCCTTTGCACTTTCTCACCAAACCACTATATGTTGTAATCGCAGTTTTTGTGCTCTCAGGTGGTGGGGAACAAAAACCTAGTTTAGAATTGCCTTCACACCCTTTGTACCCCTCACACCCTTTGCACCCTTCGCATCCCTCATACCCTTTGCACCGCTCGCATCCCTCGCACCCTTCGCGCCAACGAGCCACCTGGTGAAACTTTCATTACCTGATATTTACCTGGTAGTGGTCGCTGCCTTAAGTGTAGGTTGAATTTTCGAACTGTGTCTCCGAACGAATCGAATGTCCCAATTTCGTTCCTTGCAGGAACCACGTTCACGTATCCTATTTGTTGAGACTCAGGTGGATCCCCAGGCTCTCGAGGCACAACCCATAACCTAAGAATCACAGCAGTAAAGTGAAAATGTTTTTTTTGTCTGATTTATTACTTCGGAATGTGATACTAAACAAGAGAACTGAGGATTTATTACATAGTTGTACATTTTAGTTACAATTTGCAGCGACACCTTACCTAAGGGTATTGCTGCAACCAAAAACCAGCCAAATTCTTTGCAACATGTGTATCGAATGGAATGTTTACCAACTTATTATTTTTGCTGGCTCGTTAGAGTCAGCATAGTGATTGAGATGCCTGTCAAGGAGGTTTTTGGGACAAGCATTTGGCAGTTTTATGATAATTAGGCCTACTTTAAGTTGTAGTCATTGGTGGGAATTTGTCTACACAGAATGCTGCCATGACATCACATACCAGCAATTGCAACCATTTCAATGATATAATGTCATTTTTAACTTAGTGGTGCCATTGTGTCATTGATTGTTTGCAAATACCTTGAAAACTTGACATGGCATGTCTGTTTGTGATGAATTGTAATAAGCAAAAAGTTCCAACTACATGTGTTCTGAAAGCAAAAATGGGATATTGCCAGACTGAGGTAGTATAAGTAATTGTTGTTGTGTCAAAAATAACAAAAATGTCTGAAAGAAACTGTCTTAAATGTTTATTTAGCATTACTGACCTAAAAAGACTAGCTAATTATGAGAATATAAAATTTAAAAACTAACCCATTTTATGGTGTACCCCACTTTAAAAACATTTTGCCTATCAAGGGATGTCAAGAAATACCCCCCCACAAACCCACACCACATAACTACCAATGCTGTAGTAGCTATAACCTATCTTTAGTCAAGGTCTGTTTTGCAGACTCTGACTTGAGACAGGTTTCACTAAAAATATGATCAATGTTACTAATATCACAATGTTCAAATCACCCATGTGAGACCCTCTCAGTATATTATGGGGCTTGTGGAGTCCAAATTTTAACATTTTGTCATATTAAAAATATTTTTATAAAAGATGATGATTTATCAAAATCTAAAATTGGAAGAAATGGTCTACCCACCACCCATACCTCTTCACTCTCACCACCTGAAAATGCTTAAAATGCCAGACCATCAATAGAAATTAAAAGTTGTTAGATATAGTAAATACTTGCAACACCCCTTTTGGTGAATTATGATTCATTGCAATTGAAAATTGTTAGACAAATTAGCACTCACAACACCCCAATAACCCTTTTGGTACATCATGATTCATTGAAATCCAAAATTGGCAGATATTGTCAATACCTTCATACCCCTTAGACCTCCCCTACACCCCAGACACCCTAAAATCCCCACACCCCTGACACCCCAAAAATCCCTGACACATTCAAACCTCCTGGCAGAGTTTTGTGTACAGTTTGGTCACAATTTAATGGGTAAGATCTCCTTGTCTTAGGGAATTCCATTCAATAGACAATAATCGGCAGTACAACCTGCCAAACTACTTGGTAAATGTAAAGTTTACAAACTTTTCACTTCGATTTTGCCAGGTAATAATAGAACACATTTATGTAGTACAAACCCTAACGACCATTTTTCCTCATTTTAACACTGAATGTTGAACTCTCTGCACATGATAAAATCAATGCAATTTTAAGGCTTGCTGCACCTTCTGTACTACAAAGAAGAGTTTAATACATTGACTCGAAATATAGCATTTTGCTATCAATCCTGTCATTTGCAGTGGGGCTGGCACGGCACAAGCTTACTTCCTAAGTGACCAAATTTTCTTTCATTTCATGGAAACTTTGGCAAGAGCTGATGTGCCCCCAGAAGGTAGGCGACCGAAACGGGAATTCCTAGGGCCGCCTACTGATAAGGTGCTGCGCGAGATCTAATCAACCTCGTCTTACATCTAATTGGATAAATCTCGATTAAAATCTGGCAAAGCCAAATACTTTTTCCCACTAATAAACGAAATCAATTAAATGATTTGAGCCATTTAGAATGCAAGAGCAAAACAACCAAAAGAAATGGGAGATAAATGAAAAAAGGTTTGGGCTGAAAGACTAGAACCTATTTATTCTGAATCTAATAGTCTAAATGCAGAGTTTTGTGGCCGACGAGCTTTGTCAATTCTCATGCCGTCAAAGTAGACGGCATTACTGTTTGCCACACAGAGCATGCAATTACGTTAAATCATGTTTAAGAGAAGGCGGTAGATCAGATAGGCAAATAAATTTCGTGGAAATATTATTTTTGAAGCCAAACACAGCATAGTTGTTTCACTTGATGGAAAGATTTGATCTATATTTGTGACGGAATGATTGAAATCATTTGCCTTAACAAACTACGCCGATAGCATCAGCACTCATAATCTGTGTTTCCAGAATAGATTTGAACATCAAATCAGTACATAAATTAATTCGAAAGTCGGTTAGTCTTTTATCTACAGTCACTTATAAACTTGACTGAAGCCAATCTTCTCCAAGAAAACATTGTCTTACTGGAAGGTATCAATGAATTTCTGATTTGTGTAATTTTTTAGTAAATTGTTTATATTTTAATGCATTTGTAAATATCACTGAGTGTGAGTGAGTGAGGTTCGCATACCAATAACCCTTAATTTGTTATTTCTTAAATTTTAGAAAACGTTTTATGTGCCATTGAATACTAATGTTGGTATGGAAAGCATCTGGACTCAGCAAATTTTTAGATTTAATGAGTTCAAACAAATCCTATTTTTTCATTGGGAGTCTTGTACCTGATTTATCTTTCTGCTTAAATGACGTAACAACTCTGTACCTGAGAGCTCTTATGTACATGTTTCTCATCTTCTTTTTTATGTGATCGCCCTCAAAGTAAGAGCTTTTGTGTGTGTCGACCACTCCGTCATATCTTCCCTTCACTTCAATACTCTCACAGACCTTCGCTCGGACCTGTCCGTTCTCCCGCAACCATTTATTTGCTCTGGAGACAAGGGAACTGAAAGGGTAGAAAGATAGAGTGAAATTAGTTTTCGACATTTCTACACTCATAAGATCCATTGAACACAATGAAACTATCTCAATATTACAATTTAAGGAATATTTACTTTTCCATATTGATCGTCAGCAGAAAGCAATTTTAGAGTGGAACAATGACATCAGTATACGTGTTGAGGATAGATTTCAATTAAATTCATTTTGCAAGTTTTTTCTTGTAAATTGAGGTGTATTCATTTCATTGGGATGGTGGAAGCTTGACTTTAAATTCCCTTTTAACTTTGTGATGTCAGCGTGAAATTGTAAAATCTACATCCAAATACAACAAATAATGATCTACAGCATCAGGGATTAAACTGCACTGCACTACCAGACTTGATAGAGACTGCAGAGAAGAGGTGGAATCCAGATATTTGGCCAACACACAGTATTAGTTTAAAAGCTTCTCGATAGAACCTTGTTATTTCTAGTTTCTCTGCAACAAAGACCTACATGTGTTATTTTCGGTTTTAAAAGGTCTGTACTACGGGGGCATAGCAGATGTTTCTGTGCGGTATGCCCCTTAAGTGGTTACAAACCATTGTAGTCGAAGAGAAACGACTCCACAGAAAGGCGAAGCCTTTGCTTACCAGCCAACACCCAGCAATGGTTTTGGGATACAATAAAAGCTTTCTCAATGCACATAATGAGTATTGGTGGTCACTAAAACAGTGATGGTCTGGTTACTTTTTCAGCTAACTTCTCTTGTTGTTTACCATCAATTTATTTGGAGCTTTGGGACCACTGTCTCAGGGCCTTCAGAAAATAACTTCCATTTGAAGGCCAAAAATAAGCGTAATTAGATGCTGTAATATTTTCAAATTATGAACGGCAGTCATATCCCCAAATGTCAGGAACATTGGCATGATTACATAATGACTGCTTCACTGTGTGGCAATTTGTTACTGAACCTATCAGGAGAAGACTGCAGAAGACAGTGTATTGCCGAATAAAGCTTCGATAAGTGTCCTTCACTGTCTGCACGTTCACTGTGGGGTATATTGTGTATCGCGTATAGTTTTAATGAACACTTGTTATGCAATCAAATGGTAAAGATATGACAAAGATTACTCAGTTTTTCAAAATCTAGTCTCAATTCTACCTTTCCTTTTCTGCCAAGGGAAAGAACAGCTTTGAAGAAAAGAATGGAAAATTGAGTTTACAAAATTTGAGAAAGTTACTGAAAGTGTAATTCCCGGCAGTAGATAAATTGTACTCACTCAAATCTCTCATAATCCGGACTGCATATGATTCCTCCAGCTCCTGCGCACCGCGGTGGGAAATCCACGTATGAAAGCTTGAAATTGACTTCTTTCATCCTGATCATATGTACATTACAGGAAATTGGTGGAAGAAAATCCTTTTACTCTGTGAGCCTTTTGTGTCGATAATGGTATCTCCAAGAATGTTCTTCGGTGCAGTTACTGCATTGCAAGTGCTAATGTGACCCCAAGTCTGCAATAGAGATGAAAGCGAAATAAAATAAAAAGGCTTTTAACTGAAATATCATTTCTGAATAAGAAATTGATGTGTCAACACAATCTCTGTGTGGAATGTTTCATTTGGCTCCTTTCTTTGTCTGTAATTTCAAAGGACAAATTCTCTGCAATATTTTAGCTGACATTTTTGAATGGGTACTTAGCACCGAAGTTAAAGATTCAATGATCATGGTTCCCCCAGAGAACGGGTGGAGCCGGTCAAAGTGATGATCAGACTATAGGGCATTGGTGTGTATTTGCATATTTGCCCCAGGATAGTTCCAAACAATTTACATTGAGTTCCTTTAGGGGACGATTTCATAAGGGATCCTTCCAGATTTGACTAATCACATTACTAATGTTATTTATATTCCGTTATCGATGAATCACTACGAACAAATGTCCCTTTATTAAAATGTATTTCATCACATACAAAATCATCACTTTTTGTATTCTAAATAGCATACAGATAGAGATTATTTGGTAAGATGTATTTTGACTAAACATTGTTTATTCTCATTAAATGTGCCATCAGAAGTCATTACACTCATAACCAAAAAGACACTGTTCAAAGTAGTGACTTCAAACCAACCATCTCCTACAGAAGTTCACATTTTATGTAGCTTAGAATTTTTAAAAAATGTAAAATTTTCATGACTGGAAAAGTACAACTATTTATCAAAATCCAGCATTCTCATTATTTGACATTTTGACCACTATTACTTGATAATTGCTTATTAGATGTAGTTTTATTACCACTGAACAGACTGAAGTCGTATGCATGGAGTGTACCAGCTGACTTTCAATTCCAAATGAAGTAAAATACTGCAAAACACATATTATCTTCAAATTGACACAGAAATCCTTTCAGCCAAAGTGAAAGTCAAGCAAAAAAAATCATCCGAATAGACAGACCGAGAAAAATCACAACAGGTTTTCAGCTCCTTTTCGGTGCAAATCCTCACCAATTTTCAAGAGATGAAAAACCTGTGTGATCAGCATACAGATAGAATTCACATACCAAGGAACTAAAAAGGTCGAGCAGCAGCTCCACTTTGTTTTCCCATGAATCCTCACGCATTCGAGAACCGCATTAAGAACTCCAAATAAATCATACGCCGTAGTTTGTTATCCATGAGCAGGAAGTAGGCTACAAATTTGGCTGGATTTTAAACCATCCCACATAATACTGGGCATAAGCTCCCAATAAGCCAAATTGGTTTTCCAATATAAGCACAATGCACTATGACTTCTCATTATAATATATCGCTGCCATCACCATACATGTGAATCACTGATTGCTACTGTTTACCATTCACAACGTGTCGCTTGCATCAAAAGATCCCAACGTCATAATATTCATTTTATTTATCCACCCCAGTAGGTTATTCTGAGTTTTTCTAACAGATGGAATGGCGGGAAAGATCCTTGGATGGCTTGGATGGCAACGATATCATATAGACCGCCTGTCTAATTACCATAAACGTCATTTAGATGGAAAGGAAGCTGTAGACATAGATAGACGACAGGGGATTATATTCTACGCACATAGAGTGCTGTACGTAGGGCATTTTATGCAGCCAAAATTACCTTGTCTTTCAATTACATTGAGCGATGTAATATCACTGTTTTCCCAATTATCTGGTTCATTTGACTGTCGGAATAACAAACGATTTTCTTTATAATGCTACAAAGTATCCCAAATACAGCTTGTGGTAATAGTCCGTTATCTAAGGAGATTTATGTTTCACAATAATTGCGGAGAAAATCCGCTTTTGAAGATCGCAATAATCTCGCACTTCAAAATTACAAGATAACGTGAGAACCGTGCGAAGTTTCAAACGGCACTTAACGGTTGGACTATCGACAACGATGAACCGATCCGTCTGTGCATTGAAGTAGGTCCCTGTCTAGGATTTATGAAGAAAGAGGAGTTGGTTTTGCCCGTCCCCTCCAAAGACTCCACAGACATGCAGAGCCTAGAGTTAAACAAGCACAAAAGAAATGATTTATTATTCTAAATGAGAGCGGAGAAATCCCACACAACGAAATCGATGTAAATGCGGGGATTTTTACAGCTTAGTGTGTGGAATCTGGTATCTTAGATATCTGCGCGATCTCTAGCTTCAGACCCTGATCCTCATTTATCCGCAACATTTTCAATACATAAAACTTAAAAGGTTTGTAGACAGTTTGCCTCGCCTGCTTTTATCAGTAATTGCTTTCTACAGCTGACCTAATGAGGTAAAGTTGTTTCCCATTTAAAGTTGAAATCTAATTATTTGTACAGATTGAGCTGCAAGAGTCTGGTTTCGTAAGAGTGAAGTAATAATGTAAAGTGCAATCGAGGATCTTGTACAAATTTACAATGTAACAATGTATTCTGTAACAGATGAAAGTAGAAAAAAAGATATGAAGATTTCAGGGAAATGCATGACGTTAACAGCGAGTCCAAAACCGTCCATCGTCTTTTTTCAGATAATTTTAGCTTACTAGTCTTTGTAATTCTTCATCAACATCTTCAAATTTGGAAAAAGTACTTCCCTTGTTGGGAATTTATGTGGGACGCAGCTCAAAACGTCATTTATTTCTGTAAGCAGAGATGGCTCAGCTGCTTTTGCATGTTGTCAAAGAAGAAATTGTGATAAAAGGCTTCACCACATGTTCTACAAAATAGCATGCAAGACACAACAAAGCAGGTTTTTGTGTCATCTGTTGTCACACATATTGCGACTGTTCGTCGCGGTCCAGGTCTCCGTTCACAAACATTTTTCTTTGATATTTTCCATTTACAAATGTATCAGTAATTTACCTCTTTTGGGTAGATGTAGCGTTTCCCAGATGAAGAGACTCCAACATTCTTGAACAAGTATTATGAAAAATCCATGTACAAGAATACATGGACCACTGGGTTTCCATAAACAAAATGCATGATAAAAGTAAAACGCAGAAAACTCAACAGTTCCTCATTCATCATAATCTCATTATTGAATCATAAATATCTTGTCACAAGGCATTTTGGAGATAATGTGCTACTTCTTCCAAACGTTCAAAGGAACAGAGAAATCGAAGGGTGTTGAAGGCTCTAAGTCTGAGCATGCTTCAAGCACTGTACTTGGTGATCTTGAAGAGGCAACCTGTTACAGTTGTTGTCTTGCTTTTCAGTCTGGCATCTTCATTCAAATTTTGTTCATAAATCAAATTTATTACCTGATGAATTTCTAAATGTTATTGTAAATTGCACTGAAAACACTTAGATTATCAATTGCCATGGAAAAAACTTCATATTAATCATAGCTCTTGATTACTAGTTTTAATTAAGGCTGATTTAATGAAAACTTTATGTATGGCATGTGTAATGTATCGTGTTTATGCTGCTGGTATTAGGAACATCAAACTGGCCTCATTAGGCTCAGTTGTATTGAAACCTACATATTAAGCTATCATGAAAACAATTAATATAAAGAAGATGGGAACCGCTATTTAAGTATGTTTTGATATACTTATAATTTAAGTGTTAAAGACATCCCAGTCATCAACCTACCTTATTATAATAGTCTACTGCTCCATTGCGGTAAAAGCATATCTGACTACGTCTATGTATTCAGAAATTTTACAAGTCCACAGCTATATTCATACGGTCACATCCTAGGTCTGTTGTAGTCGATTGTGTAACAACTGTTTTCCTTCAAGCACAGCTTGTCATCTGTCCAAGTACATCCTCTCATCTTTATGATTCCTAATTTCCATGCTCAACGAGCGGATCTGCTTTCGCTTCTTGTCCGTGTATGGGAAAAATGTTGAATCAGCAGGGCTTGCAGCCGTATGATGTTGTCCGCTGTCAATAAGCACGGCGCGTTAAAACAGAGTAGTGTGAACTAGACCCGCTAATGACTGTGAGAGCTCAGATCAGCGAACAGATACTGACTGCAGCCACACATCCCATTAAGGTTAAAACATGTCTTCAGTGGCCGAGAGCAGCTTGCTACCTGCAGCTTTCCCACCGTGGACCTGGTCCTGGTTGCCGCACTGTTAGTGAACATCTGAACAGAAGTAATCAGGCCCCTTCGTTCCACTGCTGCATGCAGATGCAGCTGCATTCCTACAAACATGTCCATTGCTACTTCTGCTCCAAATATAGAGTGCGCTGTGTCTGAAACTACTGATTCCTTTCTTTTCAATTATTCATGGTACAGGACACTTCTCATAAAGACTCTAGTCTTCACGGATCCCCTGTTTCTCCATAGTTAACAAGCCATCAAGTGGCTTTATTGATCATTGTATGTACTCACTCTAAACTCATTAAACTCTCCAGACTAAAACTCAAATACATTGATATTGTTCTGTCGAGTAAATGATTCTTACCGTCTTGATGCTCTGAGTGTACAATTGTCCCACATGAAAAGTAAGCATTGTCCTTGTAGATGATTAAATGAAGGAGGGAGATTGCTCTTAAACTGAATTGAGTAATTGGTATCAATTGTTGGCATCTTGGGAATCAGCTGGTGCAAGCAACCCTAGAATATTGATGGTGACTTTTTGAAATACACGAACATGTGAGAATATTGGAACAAAATACATTTGAAAATAAAATGATGAACACACCAAAGAAACTTCGGGGGACTGACGGTTTCGGTAGACTTTCCCATGTACCGTTTGCACAAAATGTTCTTTCAGGAGAGGAAATTATAAACACGAAATACCAATTTTTAAAAGCAAATTTAACCAGATTTTCCACCATTCTATTTGCTTTTGAAGTATACACAGAAGTTAAATCAATGTACATTGCAGAAAAAGATAGATTTGGTTTTGAGAAATTTTACCTAATTTTCCCGTTATTTTAGCAGGAAGCTGAAAAATTTGACTATTATTGGAGAGAGTGGGGAGAAAATGATGCAGATTTCCAAATTTCATTATTGGAGATGAGGTTCATAAGTTGAAGGTTTGACAAGAGAAGAGTCGAAACTTCGACTCTCCATCAGTTGATAGTGCACTTTTCTGTCTGTGTTTTAGAGAAATTTTGTGTAGTGATAAGCTCAGCAAACAGTCAAACCTGTCAAGTATGCAAGTGAGAACTGACAAACGTCCCAAAAAAGGATGAATAATGTCGGAGTCCCTCCCGACCAAGGCCACTGCGTGACCTTGTACAGCTGTTCCGGGACTACCGCTTAAATTCCAAATCTCACACAGTCCTCTAGTATGTAATTTCAACTTTTATTTTC
>JBCAUG010723311.1:0-12423 GCA_038406175.1 Haplosyllis leylae
ATAAGTTAGAGACCATTAAAATACACAACCAAAAAACACCAACAGCTAATATGTTGATTATTGTAGAATTTATTGGGAAATCCAGAAAGTGTCTCGCTCTCCCTATCACTAGTCTATCATGAAGTTTTGTACCAATGTTAATATGGATGCCTCTCCAATAGATTCAAAGACGTTCAACCAAACTTGTTTTCGAGATTTTCCAAGCCCAGTAATCATGTGCGTACTTAAGTGATGTTATTAGAGCTATTCTGTGCCAGGAAGCAGGTGAGAGCTCTTGAGACAGTGTTCTCCAGTGACCACATGGTTCTCATCGATATCTTTTCTAAATTTGTACACAATCTCTCAACTAGATTGTGACCCTTTTCAGGGCAAAATATGTACACTTTGATTCTCTGCGGAACTGGTTTGATAAATTTTATAGCAATTCATAGCATGATATCATTGTTGCAACGGTGGAGAGGATTGCTGTTTGTGGTGTTTCCCGCACAATGCTTTTGTGTTTGACCTTGAGAAACTGCTTTAAACTTGTTAACAGCTTCGAAACACATTTCCTTCTTTTACTTTTCCAGTGGAAACCCATAAACATATATGTGTAGTAGTTTTATTTACAAAAATATCGAATGTACAAGTGAAAGGTATTTATTTCCTAACACAGTGACTACATAATATTACCACAATAAGGAAAGAGTTAGATTTTCTGAAGTATAATTATGGGTCCCTTTAGTTTGTTCACATGTTATTTTACATGCTGTAGATATCCTAAACCCGAGTCACGTTTGAAAGGCACATTCACACTACATACCATGTAGTAATGCTAGTCTCGTAGGTACGTATCACAATATCCCTTCTTTGCACACAGTCCTTAGCTAAAATTATTAGCTCTTAATTCCACATCTTAATAACGTGACCATTTAACCTTCATTATAAATTGATCAATGACACCTTTGTAGGGCGCTCTTCTTTGCAGGACCTGTATGTTTAAGTGTGAACAATGACAGACTACTTTAGGGCACACAAATTTGGAAACTTATGTTGCATCTTAAGTTTCCCATCGCCTAGTTGGACATGTAGTGATAGTTGTGCTGCATCAGCCGTACATGCCAGCGTCCCTGACATAGCAAAATAATTTCCGGATATGTATTTGATGACTACTATTCCCTATACAGCTGAAAATATACGTATACGTGCAATTACCTCATCTGAACGTGTCGTGTTGTCTTAAGATACAAGGAGTACGCATGAAAATGTTGAAGTGTCTTCTGTACATTGAAAACAAGTTGATGGCATTGTGTAAGTAGTAACAGTGGACTTGCTTGTGGGAAGACAACTGTTGACATTGAATACTGCAATTGGTCATTAGGTAAGCAAGACAGGTGTGTCCTCCTAATACAAGAAGGTTATTATCCAGTAATTGTACACTGATTACAAAGCTGTTGATGTATCCACCTTCTACTTATTGTCTATTTACAGCTCATCAGAGATCAGCTGTCGTTTCAAGAAACAATGGTTGGAATCGTAAAACTAATAGATATGAGGAAGAGCAATCCATTAAGATGATTGTAGGTGTGTGTTGACGAACTAGTCCTCTCCTTGGGTGTTATTTTCTGCTTTGAGTTACTACTGACGTGTTCCCCTAATGAGTGGGGAGTACTGTAAATCACATATGGTGGTCTGTACGTAAAAATCTGATGACCACCAGTATTGTCATATTTGTCTAGACTGCTTGGACCTTCCTTATCATATGCTGTCGGCTCTTTTGTTGTGAATTCCCAATATCTATCTTCGTCTTTCGATTTTTTGCATGGATGCTCGAGTTTGTCTGTAATCAAATCATTTTGGGAGTTGAAAAGAAGAAATAGATTTCTTGAACTACTCGTAAGAAGAAAAAGGCATCTCAGTGTCTTTTGAATATATCGAATTCGAACTTACAACAAACGGTCCATGTTATAAATCGCATTTAATTCCAAATATATTAGTATCCTACCACTGTATGTTTGAAAGTGTAACATTTTTGGTCCCGAAGTGGAATATTGAAAATCTTCTGGTTGACCACATTCACCCTTGGTCAATTGGTAACCCTCATACCATGGGCTGTGTGGTGATTTATCCCGCCTTGAATGCATCACCTGTGCATTAACAAAACGGTTGCTTTATATTTATTACCCATTGCTACGATCGACAATTTTTAAGCTGTTCGCAAAATTGTTGTTTACAAAAAAAAAACCTCAGCGACAGGGAAATATGGTTTGGTAGAATTTTAATTGAAGGACGTATTCAATCTACCGGTAAATACAATATCCAATAAACGTTTTACCTAATGCACCAGAAATATACAAACAAAGCTCAATTACTGCCTGACAGTCAAGTAAATACGGGTGTGGACATTACTGTTTTGTGCTTTCAATTATTTTGATCCTGACTAGCTGCAAAATGTGGTGTGCATAGAACATACAGAAATGGGTCACCATTTAGACTTCTCTGGTATATTAAAGTCTTCATTTGGTCTTAATTTATCAAGCTGTTAAGTCATTTGCATCATTACAATAATAATTGCATTATTCCAACTTACCCAGCACGTATATTTTCTCGGATGATGTTGCTCCGTGACAAGTAATTCGTGGCCATTTCCTAGGTCCAAATGTCCTGAGCATATAAAATCTAAAAAAAAATTGTCAATATTATGTACTGTGGTTGTACCATATATCATTTGTAACTTTAAGACGTTTAATTCCAATGCAGATTATGTTGCAAAAAAATGATTGCGGCGAAGCGTCGAGTACAAATTATAAAGCACTGGAAACATTCAGTTGGTTACAAATCTAATTTCTTGTCATTTCCAATAGCCCTCATTATTACATAAAATATACATTAGTAAACGTACCATATCTTTGTTTTTGCCAACAGTTGACATCTGTGGCTAAAATAAGCTTTGATCTGGAAGTGCACATGCGAGAGTTCCAGTCAGTCAGAGTAGCGTCACAACTTGGCTTACCACCAGCGAAAGTTACATTAACTCGAACCTCTCCTGATAATCCACACGACCCCCATTTCATTTTGTTGTCATCTGAAATGCAGATAACAATGTAGTTCAAGTGCATTCTGGTTCATCTAATTGCTTGGGATTAGTTTGGTGTTTTCAATAGATCTATGTGTTGCTTTCACCCATTTGCACGACGCTATTGCGATACTTCTTTTAACAAAAGATAGGCGCAGCATTGAGTAAAAACATGCAGCTCATTTCGTCGTCTTATTTAGTTTCAGTTATGCAGCTTGAACAGATAACATCTCATTTTTTTAACAAAGAACACAAGAAATTATTGAAGAAAACATGACACTAAACATTTTGCCTCAATATATAGATGGCTAATGCATTGATATTGCGAAGGCTACACTCACTGAGAAGGATTTTCATGGCTGTGCTTCTTATCTCTCCATACAGTGGTTTGGGGTCATCTTGAAACGAACACATCTCAAACGATTCATCGGAATTTCTACTACGAGCTGCCAAATAAGGGATAATGTACGCATCATTATAAATCCATTGTTTATTGAAGGATTCGTGTAATGTACAATTACATACAGCGCAGTGAGTTCGATATTCTATAGAATTCCTTCATATCAGTTTTCATTCAGTGGGGGAACTTCTCGGTGATTAATAGAATTTGTTAAAGAAAGTTTGAAATAATAATAGTGGACTGTTTAAGATTGTCTGCGTGTCGATTGTATTTTAGTGACCTTTTCTCAGGATGTCACCTACTTGCCAAATCGTTGTGTATAATTTACCCAGTTTACCGTACATTGAAATGAATTACGAAATCTTATGATTAAAATTGGATAAAGTAAAATCAAGTCTTGTATATCCTGCTATGATTAACTTACATATTCGGAAACGAAGCATATCAGCTTCATCTTGTTGAAAATGAACACATGTGTATCGCGGTCGGCTGAAAGGAATAATTTGAAATAGTTCTTTAAAATATTAAATACAGGTATAAGCTTGGAAATTCGACACAACGGTCTTTCATTGACCTTGTCCTCTGTTGCGTACAGGCGCAGTGATTTTCTGTGTTTCTCGGTTCACCAAAAAGCAGACCGATATATATATATTTAGCTTTGTATTTATTTAATTTATGAGAGAAGATCTATTTAAGCTATTCCACACGTTTGTTTGTAACATCGTAGACCTGTGTAGGCTAAATGTTTCCATTTTCGGGAAAAAATTCATTTAATGCTCACCAGCCATTGTCATAAACAGAAAGCAGTTTGTAATGGTCTCTGTCCCAATGTTTAGATTTACATATAAATCTGCCAAGATGAGAAATAAATATTTCTCCTGTCGATATAGATACGGTTTCTTTTCTGTAGGTGTCAATGAGTGACCATCTACCTTGATATCCCAATGGGAATATGCACTCTGATCGCGTGGATGGTACGAAATCTGAAATAGATGTGGGGTCAGGCTTACTGTAGAGTTCGTTTTCTTGTTTCTTTGTGATTAGCAAATTTATATCGCAAGTAAATGTAGGGAAGGCACGACTACCAAATTTCATTCGTCCACTAGTTGGACGGCATTAATTGATTAGATCTAATTCGCAATCAGACATAAAATCAAAATATGTGAACCACAGGTCACTTACTGTTTATGCAAAAATACTTCCACAATGACATTTTCATTCAAAATATTAGTGTTTTAGAATACACCTTAGGCTGACTTAGCACCACATCTAATAGGGAGCTTAAAAACACGTTTAATCAGAGTTGAATTTATTGTAGTTTCATTTTCGTTGCTCATACTTTAACTTACTGCTAGAAGTCTATTTTTGGTAATAACTTTTTATGCGGACTAGTCAACTACCAGAATTGTAGTTGACCAATCACTATTTCATCCGCCTAGTCATAATCGTTCTGCCTCCCCTAAGTAAATGTTTTCCTATTTATATTGCATTCTTTTTGGTCTTGCAATTTTCTGGAAACATTTTGGAATGCCATGTATATTCCAGATCATGTTGAAACGTTTAATCGTTGTCTACAATGACACGGAAAGTTTCCACTGATATGAGACTAATGGGAATAATTGCAGTCTCACGTTACTAGTTTTCTAGCTAGCGACAACGAGGTTTTTATTTGCACCTACCACACAATCCACACGACTTTTTACAAAAGTTTGCGTATTTGTGTAAAGCTGTATTGGTACACTTGCCCTCTCTAGAAAACTCTTGACATTTCTCACTCTCATCAAAGCACACACCGGGTTCTGAAACATTTTAAGTGTCGCATAAATAACTCAATCTGATGTTTCTTTCTTTCACATAGTAATGTAATCTTAAGATTAAAGTAATCGAGAACAAGGATGTGATGAATTTGTTTCCATCAAACATTATGCATACAAAGAACGGTACAAAGATTTGAAGAGTATGTTCGTATGCGTATGGGGGGGTTTTCAGCTTCGTATTGAGTTGCGCGATTATTATGACTGTGTAAAACGATTCCTGTAGATTTAAATTCAATTTTGCCCAACCTTCCACCTCAAACAGGACGTTTGGCTGGAAATTTGACAAATGTGTTTGCCTAACTAAGGTTTGTTTCTGCTGTTTTGGTATTGCTGCGTGAGCTGTTACAAAATCAAGGACCTTTTTCAGTGGGGACGACCACCTTTCTTCCCCTTACAGACACGTTATGTTCGCATGCCTCATGATGCATGCAAATAGATAGTGTCAAAGTGGCCGCCAGTTTAATCAATCACACTGCAAAGATATTTCACTCCTTTCCTCTGTAAACAGAAATATGAAGGGCATGTACCACTCCTGTGCATGTTTAGTTCCAGATGTTTGACAACTTTCTTGGCAGATGAGGCTTCAGTAGTGAGGGGAGTAACCGGGCTGAAGAAAAGATGTGCCTTGAATACGTGGGGTATCTGTATGTCCGCTGGTATTCTCTGAAAGTATTTCGTAATCCCACGTTTAGCGATTTTAGAACTGTGATAAACGAAAGAGGAAACACCGATGTCCCAATTTTATAAATGGTGTCTACATATTTAAGTCAGAAAAAAAAACGCAAAAGAGTTCATATGTTTTAAGCACTTTTTGAATAGCAGAGTTTCAGAAGTGAAGTCTTGAAGAGCATTTAGTTTACATTCGTGCACATTGGTATAAATTTATGAGGAGATTCACAGGTACGAGTTTGATAAACAGGCAATGAGGAATCTGATGCCTTTTTCTTACCAGTACAAAATTCGGATGAACTCCGGGATCAGCTAGAATGATAAACGTGTCATTCTCGTCTGTCCAACTCGCCCAGCATTCCAAATGTTTTGCTGCAAAAGCATAAATACTTTGAAAACAATTTCGTGCTTAGTTCTTGATACCACAAAAAAATGAAAAGACCTCGACAAGTTCTGAGTAGATATTGAAGGCAATATCGTGTACAGTGTGCTTGTCTGCTGGGAATTTTCCTCATGAAAGCAATCAAAAGGCTATCAATTAAGATGAATTTAAATCTAAATGCAGTAGAGACACATCCCTCAACGCTGTTCCATTTGAACATTTGGTACTTTACATTCTTCCATTAGATCTTGACAAGTTATTTAGCTATGTAGTCATGACGACATATTAAAAGTTTGCCACTTCATATTGAATATTGAATCTCTCTAAAGTGGTGATTGCAATCATGTAGCTCAAATGTAAATGCATCTCCATTGTTGGCTCATAAAATCTCATTATACAGCATGCAAGAAAATCAGCATAATCAGATAAGGATAAATGATATAATGATGTATCCTGGAGACCTTATTCTCCGTATCTTGAAAAACAGACTCTTCTGTCCCATTATTGAAATTGGAAGGTTATATTATACAGGAGTATTGCTGGGCAGGCACTTATTGTTATTAACAGTCATGAACAGGCAAGTCTGTAGTAATATTCACACCACCTACTCCAAATCTGTGTAGATGTGTGTGTGTAACTTTGCAAATTGACTACAGAAGCCTACTTGTGTCCAGACAATGATTGAGCATTCTACAAATTCAGATAATTAGGTCTTTTAGAGTGAGAAAAATGTAAAATGTTTCGTGCAGAATTATTTATCAAGTGCATATTTTGATAGAATAAAAAATATTTAGAACGAAACAATTGGGATGTATTGGAATTCCCACAAAACACTAAAATCATGAATTGTATCAAGTTTACTTCTGTTCAGAAAATCTTTTGTGGAACTATTGTGGAACCACGGTGGCATACTTAGAGGTTTCTTGTGAAATGGACTGCAATCTTCATGTGGAAAGATAAAGTCAACTGCTTCTCCATGGATACATTCGCTCTCAAAACGAGATGGTCTCCAAACTTTCTGACACATCTGAAGAAAAAGTATTGCAAAATTAGATTAGTTTTTGATTGATATCATGTAATTATTTTCAAAACACAATTGATCCTTTTCTGGAAAAATAGATCAGAACATTTTGAATGTTCAAAAAATTGGTTCTTTTATCACTGAACTCGGTCGGTGAGTCAACACCTATCATTGCTTATTGTAATAAATGTCAATTGTAAAGGCCACAGACTTTCCGGGAGTAATACTTCCCAAGTACGGTCATCTGAAGTTAGAAGTTTAATCTTCCATAATGCAGGGTACGACATGTACTTTTTAGGGCTCTGCCCCTATTTCTAGACCTACCCATTAGTCTGCTGCATAACATTCGAATCAGATATTTTTAATCTATCAAATTTACTCCAACCAAAAAAGAGGTTCCCAAAGTTATACCTTTGAATACCTACTTGTCTTTGTTTGCTCAATTGCACTCTGAAATCGAATCCACCTGTCACTGGACAACGACTCCACTCCTCTTGTTCAGGAGCTGAAATAAATCAAGTTCTTGTGTATTTAGATGCAATATATAAAACTGACGAATGATAAATATGTCATTTCAAATATTGTTCTGGCTTTTATCTTCAGCCCTTTTTATTTTGGTTCTAATTGTAGTCAAATGTAATTCATCGAATATTTGATCATTATGGCATCATATTACAGGAGTATTGGCTTGAGTTCCTCAAACTTTGCCTTGCGATATGTACTTGTATATCTCTCTTTAAAGATAAATCAAAATGTACATGATGCTGAGAGTCTGTGGTCATTGATCATAGAAATCTCATAATTCGGACTTTCATATGAAATTGGTCTTATTGCTGTCAATGCAAGGTCCCTTATCAAACAATTACGGAGATGTATGGCACAGTGGAGATGACTGACAAGTTACACCAAAATTAGGTCAATCTGGGGACAAACCATTGCCGTTTATGTTGTGTCCGTTGTTTCCTATTCCACCAGCATTTTCTGTTAATTGCTTTATTTGCCGAAGAAATAGTCGATTTGGTTTGATTAGTGTTGCAAAAGTTTCATCCTGGAGTCTCGTGTCAGTGCGCTATGTGATTTATGGGCCACTTTTCTGTCAAGAGATAATTCCGCCGAATCTTAACCGCTGAATCGAGCTTACGTCCTTTGAATACAAAAAGGGCAGCAAAGGTTTCTCACAACCATAATTAACCCGATGAAATGACCACAACACAGAGCCTTTTGCCGAGCTGGGATCATAAATTTTATTTCCAAATAAAAATGTCTGATCATTGGTAAGAAAAGTGGCATTTAAGACAAGTCAAAGCAAAAAAGTTTTACCTTTTAGTTTGTAAAGTTTTTATTAGCAATCGGGTTTCCCTAAATTTGAAACTCAAGTTAAATCAATTGCATCAATTATCCTAATTAGGTTAATCAGCTCTATTAATTCAATTGCCCGATTAGTTCAGTTGGACAAATTCCTTTCTGAACAAATGGAATTCAATGCCGATAATGCCATTCTGATACTGATATTTTAACAATTTCCAGTAATATGTCTGTACCCTACTCAGAGTACTTTGAAAAATAACTGGAGCTAATTATATTTCTAGTGTTCCTTTTGTCTAATTAGTTCAATTGGTTCAATTTGTTAAATCAAATTCACGGAAAAGTCGAATGAATCAACAATTGTTTTTATATATATGTGTGTAAAAATGGTATGTATTCCTTTTAATTTTAAAAAAAAAGATTTGTGAAAAGTCTTTCCATAACGAGAATTCAGTTTCGAAATTGGCTTGATTTAAATATAAATTTGAACAAGAACATTGTCCGAAACCTTTATTCTGTAGCATGATTTTCCTTAATGTAACCAACATAACATCAACCTGTTTCATCAATCTGATAGACACATGACCTCATTGCATTGAAGCAATATTGTTTGCTTCATTGATAAGTGAGGGGACCAACAGACTCTGTATTGTACCTTTAAATAAATATGCTCTGATGTGAGACGTACTGTGGGAAACAATAGACACTTTAATGCACAGTATTTTTGTTTCCATTTCCTTCCACGCAAAATCAATGCAGTTGATTGTCGTTCCAAACAGCGGCCGAATAAGAGTGCAAATAAAGCTCTTTTCTATGGATGTGATAGCAGTGGATCAAATGCTGTGAGTATACTTTTTCCAGAAAAGTTTTGCTGTGAGCCATTTGTATTCCCATCCAGATCTTTCGTTTTTCACGCAGTCATCTTTGTGAACTAAACTAGGCACAAGCAGTGTCGATTCTCTTGGTGTGACTATGATTGAAAGAGAACTGCCAATTGCTAAACAGATGTGTGTTCAATAAGCTTTAGGATCCGCTTATTCTTAGTCTCTCAAACACCAGACAAGGTCACACTTGTGCATTTTCTTTGGACTTAATTGGATATATGTTATTTAGTTAATTGGGTCCAGCTTGCGGATCTAGAGCTTTATTGCCTGTCAAATAACACGATAACCATATCTATCAGAAGGGACAGCTGCAACCCAGCCGACTATTTCTTCTTGACATGACATGAGTATTAAAGCTTTTACCAGGTTTTCGTGTTAAAATGTACTGGTTTGAATTTTCTTCGAAGATATTAATTATTAAAAGATCGTTACTAATTAAAATGCATTCTACATGCAAACGAAACGACTCGTGTGGACAATTGTGGTTACAAACACGTCCAGGGTCAATTGTTTTACAGAAACATTCCTTTGCATTGTGGCTGGAATACAATTTGAAATATTTGAATGGATACCATGAAGCAGTCAAATAAATTTCTTCATTGTTATGGATAGTGCCCAGAAATGATTCCTCTTGTTGGAAATATGTCCCAAAATCTAATACTACACAAAACAGTGTCAGATGATTCCACGTTAGTGAACGTGATTATCAAAAATTCGTTTTTCGACACTCTGTGAAGAAATTTCATACGGGAACATCAACGTGCATGCGAACAATAAAAAAATGAAGGCAAAATATTAATTAATCTAGTTAAGTGTGGCATTCTCAAGAAAATCAATGAACAACTTAATTAGTACATTCCAGCTTTGATATAGTTACATTAGACCGTTAGACAAGTGAACTACACGGCATTCCTCGTCAAGTCACTTGCAAATCAGAGCACCGAATGGATGTCCATTGATTACTTACAGTAATTTGTTGCATCGATTGACAGTGACAGTGACAAGATCACTATTGGCAGTCCTTAGTTTTCACAGTCTAGTGCTATTAAATTAGTATTGAAAGGAAGTCTCACCAAGCCAAGGCCATTCTTGTCTCTTCAATGCCTCATCATGACAGAGCCTGTCTTCATTTAGAGAAGATGGATCCGCTGTGAAAATAAAGCGAAGATAAGGTGGCGATTAACAAGCATGGAATAATTATTGCAATCATCTAAAACGGAATAGTCAAGTTAATCTATCAAGTAAACATAACCATGGATTCCTGACAAACCCAGTTACACGTAATCGATCTGGGTTCCTTCTTTTGAACAGTTTGTTTGTTCGTCTGGACGACGTCTATGGTCAACGACAAGAATAAGATGGAAATAATCAAGAATACTCCGTGCGGTTATGTCGTTGCACGGACCATGTCATTGTTTACTTGGCGCCAAGAGTTATTCTTTCTCATGGTAGATCATTGCTCTATTTGGAGATCTGCAATGCAGCCTGCATTTTGTGAATAAATGATCTCGGAGACTAGAAACCCATGTTACTTATTTTGTTCTCGTGCACATAGCCCAGCCCTTGACAACGTACCCATTCATGTCATTGGTAAAAATACCAAAACTACTAATATATACTTACTTAAAGAGGATTATTACCTGCAAAAATCTGCACGACGTTCTTATTTTTCTGAGTGAAAACCATACAGGAGAAAATTGACATTCTGGAATGGAAAGAAGTTTATAATTTAATGAAATCAATTTTACAAGTGTTTCCGTGATAAGAAACATTAATTTATGGACAAGGAAACTTTGACTTTCAAAGATGTTCTTTAACCCAATTTTTACCTTTAAGTTCAGAATTTATTTATTTTTGGTTATGTTTCGAGGTGTTGAATACCGACATTATTTGAGAGAAACATTAAGGTCAGAGCTTTACTGAGCATAAGGTGTAGAATTACTATTTCCGATTGTAGCATTCTATTTAGAGGGTAGAAGGAGACCAAATTTGGTAATGGAAAAGCTGTTTTTCAAGCCCACAAAGGCAAAAACAAACTTGTACTGTAAACTCTATGTATTCTGGCCTTGTATTACAGACTTAATTGCCAACAATGATAGTAGGGCAGGAATGAAGAGGCAATTACACTGCCTGCAGCTCCTGTGAGGAATTTCTGTTACGTCCCTGCAGATTGTGCAGATGACTACCAGCAGCAGATTCGCCCGATGAACTTAACTCTACCTCTTTTTTTCAAAACGACTTCCGTCGTCTAGAATTTTGTTAAAACACATGGGGAACTATTTTTAGCAAAAACCGAATTCGGTTGTCATGAAAATGTCTACAAACGAGGAATCGTTTATTTCCGTTTCCAAAATGGATTTGCTGAAATGTCCTTGGAAAATGTCACTGCGGATAATCTGAAAGAAATAAGCTTGTGTGCTTCAGAAATTCTTTAAAATTTTTTGGAAAACTTCCCGTATTTGGGAGAGGTTTCATTATTTTTGCATAGTGGTGTAATTATTGAACTATTTTTTAGGATAAAGGGCACTGTTAGATACAGTAACATTATTTCAGACCCCCCAAACCTGTGTCCAAAATGGCATTTTTCCACGCGATTTCTCTTTGAGAGAATTGTCCTGCGGGGACAGGTGCTCACTTACACACCGCGGATACGACCTTTGTTAGAGACTAGTTTATCGCAATGTTGTCGCTTCGCGCATGCGCAGTTAAACTGATCCGGGATAGTAGCGCCATTTTGAAAATTCGCGTTTGGAGAGATTCAGTTTTTGCACTACAATAAAGACACGAATAATTGCAGTACTAAGTGGAGGTAGGTGCCCATTTATTGTTACAAACATTGCATAATGTGTAGAGAGTCTGCCGATGGTATAGAACCTGTGTGACATGTATG
>JBCAUG010723322.1:0-12422 GCA_038406175.1 Haplosyllis leylae
CCTCAGAGGATCCTAGGTACCAGAGGTCCAGGAAAGCGTAGACCATACTCGATCGTATCCGAGTATTATTAGTACACATAAAAGACCTCGCAGGGAAAGACCAAGTAAGTTGATAAAGCAATGGGATTACCAAGGACTCAATATATGCTGCATCAGATGCAAATATATGTATTTCAGTCACACATAAAACAGGCTTGATATTCAAAAATAACTCACTCCTTTCCAGGAAAATGCAAGTTGTGTAACAAAGGATTCGTGGAGTCTCACGAACTTTCACGACACATGCGTGTGCACAACGACATATCACCGTACGCGTGCAAGTTCTGCGACAGGACTTTCAAAGACAACTCGAACCTAGCTCAGCATGAGAAAACTCACGGTAATGTACTCAGGATGCCACTTAATAAACGGAGAATATTTCTGTAGAATAGACAGAAATGAACCAGCTTGCCTATTACGGACAAAGTGACTATAAAGTGACAATTTGCAAAACGTAGAAATAATGAAGAAATAATTAATAGAATCTAGTTACATGTGTCCTTTTCTTCTAGGCATTAAAAAGAAACTTATTAGAAATGACAGAAAAAGTGTTGCCAACAGTCAGACTATCGAAAGAGAGGAGAAGGCTGATGATCATGCAGAAAATCAAGGTGAAGTTAGATTCGAAGGAGATCAACTTTTATTTCAAGCTAATACATCAGTGGATCAGGTATTTATTTATTTTGTTTCTTACTAAATTGGCTACACGCACTCACGAGTGTTATTTTACTTTATTTCTAATAAAACAAATGTGACTTCCACTTTACTTTCAAAATATTAATTACAGCAACTTTTGACCAATACTCAGCCGATCAATGTTGAGGTTCTGACTTTTGAAGGCTCTTCGGCTCCATCGATTCAGTACCAACCGAGCATAAGTGTTACGTCCCTACCATCACAAACGCAACTAACCCTGAACAGATCAGATATACTAGGGAATCAAAGTTCAAGCAATCTAGTCATAATGGATTCTTCGTCCGATGGAACCACTATTCTGGATATGGATAGTGGGCTTACTAGTCACAGTAAATAAATATGTTCAACCAATGTTTTGAGCTTTGCAAGAAGAAATACTTATTGGATTAAGGTAGCTCTTTTGGACTGTCGGCCTGTTTTACCCAACTGAACTGTTATCAGTAGCGTGGACAGTTCTTACAGTCAGTGGACCATCAACATTTTAGGGAGAATCCGAGATCTGATGACACTTTAGATTTGATAAAGTTATGATCATAAACAGAAAGAGAATAACCTCTTCAAATATTTTATCTAAAATGTACTCTTTTTCATATTTGAAAAGTTGTGGATAAAGTCTCAAGAAGTTTCACCTGACAAATTTGATAAAATTTAAGTTTTCCATTAATTTCAATGGAAGTTTTGATCATATTTGTGGTGAGATTACTCAGTTATTGGCTGGTGAATGTTGTTTAAAGTTTCACAAATGTTTCAGGACATTCTTCTTAAAAACGACTTATGTTTAATCTATGAACGGTGGGTCCCAAAGAACTACCTTAAGGGAATTAATATGTGAAAAGACTTTCAGTGGCAATTTTCCGTGACAGTTAAAACGGCAAAAACACTAGACATCTCTGGTTCACCCTCAGCCAGGTTGAACCTTAGCCAAAATATTATGTGTATATTTCTTGAATAAACAATATCCAATCAAATTGCTAATAACAACAATTGATTATGATCTGTATGAAACTCACTGCACAGGAAAAACACGTAAACCATGGTATTCATAACGGGCTGGCTGAGGAAGAATCTGGCTGAGGCTAAGGCAGAGAAATTAATGCGTCTCTGGCTCAGCCTCATCCAAAATATTTATTTGTGTATTTCTTGAATAAAAATGTCCAGGCAAATTGGCCATAACATACATATTGTCTTTATTAAATAAACTTACTGCTCAGGAAAAATATAAGCAAAAACTTTCCAAATATGGGATTCAATAACATGGACTGGCTGAAGCTCAATCAACTTGGCTTGCTGGCTGAGGTTAAAACTAATTCCATCAAAACGCGAATGTTCTCGAGATCGCGGAGTCAACTTGATCTGCCAGGTCTGACATACCAAATACAATTATATTAAGTGTTCATTTTTACATGTGTTAGCCAGATTATGAATGAATTATGTGAAAAGAAATCGTTTTCATGATTATATTTGGAGAACAGTTAAATTCTTGAAAAGGAATAATTCACGGTAAGATCCTGTCATCATCTCAATCAATATACAGGAATAGGTGAATGGGGGAGGCAAAGAAACAATCTTCTCTCAGGAAATTCAATATTTCGTTATTTTATCATTTGCTTATTTATCAATGGTGTATTTAGAAAACACGTTACTTCATAAAAATCTAAGCATAAGATGAGGAAGTTTCATTTACAATACCCAACAACAAATGAACCAGCATTCGGGGCGTAATGTTCCAACATGTTGCTTGTGGGAAGAAGCAATATAAGACGAACGTGTAGAGTGAAATGAGTCGGAACGCTACAAGACGACGAGGTCTTTGTACGGAATAGTGGAAGGATATCGCTTACACTCGGCTGATCCACTGGAAGAAATCAGCTTTTAATGTCTGTATACAAACTGATTCAGTCCCCAGGGTCCGAAAGGCCTCTCATCTTCCGAGAGTAATGCGCTTCTTTTGTTCATTTCCTAAACACTGAAACTTGTCTTTTGTAATAAGAGTCAATCGTCTTGAGAAATGAAAGCAAAAGTGTTACTGGAACAGAAGCTTTTCACACTTATTCACATTTGAACATTTTTTGGAAGCAATGGTCTACAATAGGTCATATCATATGTTAAAGTGTCAGAAGACGTGATAAAACTAATGTTTGCAGATTTTCCGATCACGACATATTATATTTGGCATGGACTTTGACGGAACCCGTTGTTTTTTAGTCAGAAACGTGAAATCCGGTTATATTTTCTGCAAAGGTGGTCGGTCCTCATTGTTAGGAAACCCTGTCTGCGTGGAATCCCAGTTTGTCGACAAAGTCAGTTGCTACAAGTTCGAACTGATGTAAGTTTTCGACCTCGATGCATTGCGTTTGAAGCAGGGAGAATGGAAGTTTCTGATTTCCCTTTGTTCGATTATGAAAATTCTCCGGTAACCAACCAACTTCGAACCAATGCCTACACAGGTATCAAGTCGACTTTTAGTTATGTTTGGGAAGCCCTAAATCAGCCAGAAGTATCTCACACATCATTTGCATTGTCTACTTATTGGTCCGATACAAGTGGTTTACTCGAGTTTAAAGATCTTTCCAACTACCACCAGTATCAATGGCTTAGTAGCAGAGTGTTGGATTGAAAATGCAGAGATTGCTAGATCTAATCCTACCTCTTTTTTGCAGTGAGACTTTTTTGGTGCCAATATTTTGTTAACGTCGTCTGATTACGGGATAAACTGTATCTGGGGGCCAGGCTGATTACTTCTGTTGCACGTCCTGACATCAAGGTATGGAATCACACTGCTGGAAGACAAGATTTTGACCAATCTGTTAGGCATTTCGCGTACTTAATTAAATATCAGATTGAATAGAAACAGGTTCCATCTTTTCAGTTTTTTACAGATCAACAAATACATGTTATCAATAAACCGTTTAAACCCATATCTGATATCAGTGAACTTTTTCCATTTTGAGGGTCGGGAGGCGGGCAGCTAAACCTTCAAAATTTGACATTGGTTTTGTTTCACAGCAACTGTGCTGTGCATCATAGATGGTGTCCCGACCGGATGACATAGGACTATCTCTGCTGGCATATCTGTCCAGTGGACTCTGGTGTCACCATGACTGTTGTGCTAACCGAAAAGTCCCTAAATACGTCAACACGTGCAAGTATGACGAAAAGGTGAATGAAAGATTAACATTGCCCATTCCTCACGCACGTGAGCCACCGGTAAAAAATTGCGGTATTCTCACCTGAGCACCTTCGAAATAGGGGCCCAGCGCGCTTCTCCTATTTCATAGTCATAGGTAATGGGTGCCTGTAGAAATATAATGGACGTGATTTGCCTCTTTACAATATGCCCAAGGAACTGCAAATAATATACACACATTTGAAATTGAACTTAGGAAAAGATCGACTTTGTATTCATTTGCAAACAATGCCAAAACATCAAAAGTTGAGGTTTCTCTAAATACGAATTCCACATAAATGCAGAATATCAATGTTACATTTGATGCAACAAAGACCAAGTACAGGCCCTGTTGTATTGAAGATCCTTTGTGGAAGCTCAGAACCACCAGTGAAGTTTCTTCGCTCCATAATATTTCTAATTTTATGGAGAAAGAAGTCCTTCAAAAACTAGCAAAATGTCTAATAAAATATATTGCATTGTCCCTCCTGTGGTGAAACATGCACTTGATTTTCACCAGACACAATATTTCTGCTCACCTCACACAAGATTTGTCTGAAAGTTACTCCACATGTCGTTTATCTAACTCATTGTTTCCTTGTTGTTGCGGCTGTTTGTATGGGAAATCAATGGTTACATCAGAAATTATGATCACAGGTCACAGAGTCCTTGTGATTTTATGCCATAAGTGCCTCTGTTCCCATGCATAATTTTGTAAAGCTTTTGTAGTAAATCATAGTGAAAAGCGATATTACTGTAATAAATCTGTCAACACGTGTAAAATGTTTGGTCCATATGGAACGGAGACAATCAAATCACAAAGATTCCTGCGGCGCTCTTTACCTTCGTAGGAAGTGGTGAGTCCTTTTGTCGACTGCACCATGGCAAACGCCAAACGGTTTGCTGAAAATAATGAAGGCCTCGCCTTTCCTTCCTCTCTGTTACAAATATCTCAAGGATGAAAACTAAAATCTTATGAAACAGATAGAATTCGTTTCAGATCCCCCCGTTTATCTTTGATTTCCATTTACTGAAATTACGCCTACTAAGTCATCCTTCCGAAGTTCAGGACTATTTTCAAGGGCCTCAGAGGATTCTAACTCACCTCAGTCTTTGAGAAATGCCACTTGCAAGCAAAATTAAATAAATACTATACACCTGTACCTAAAATAATGCTGGACAATTGCATTTTGTCTAAGGCTACATTTAAATGTTCAGTACAAGGAAGGCTGTGCTATTTATAGCTTACTGTTAGAAAAACTCAAAACCACAGTCATCCTGAAGTACACTGGAAAAATTCGAATGTACACCAACATCCTTGAAATTGTATGGCAGATATTTATACTTACAAATATAATTTCTCTGTTACCAGTATTGTAAAACTTAATCACAATCCATTGACATCTTTGAAAAGAGTCCGGAATTCCTGAACTTACTGTAGGCTGTAAGTTCTTGTTTCTGTCATCAACATTGTGTTAAATAATGAACAAAACTTAAAAGTTAAGGTGAGGTTGATATTTTAAATTCAACTTTTGTTAAATAGATTTAATTATGTCTGAATAAAATTGGTATAGTTTCACAGCCAATGATTTCACTTATATTTCATATCTTAAAACAGAATTACTATCAAATAAAAAACACGAACTTTTCGCACAGATCTGCCGGAATAAGGTTGAGGACGAAAAATTCGAATCTGGCACAAATCAGTCATCATTATTGGTCTTTATCCTAAAAAAATAAAAAGTACAATTTATACCTGTCAGCGAGCTTATACCCTTAATGTAATTCCCGACAGCTATGAACAAGAAATATGGAAAGAGACAAAAGAGCTGACCGACATGCACTTTCCGTCTGTCTGGTTTCTCCGCATCAACAAACGATCAATAACAAGGAACGTGATGCATGTGTAACTTTTTAATTGTTAGAAACGTGTTTCATCCATTAAGTGAAAACCTGGTGCTTGATATTGTAGCGCAACGAACCAAGAGTCTTGATGGGCGGAGTATCTGGTCTTGAAAGATACCTGACCGTGAAGATCTAATATAAAAAGAGTTAATTTGACACCTTAAGTGGCCATCTGACAAGTAATTGCAGATCTACGAGAGGCAGCCGCGCCAATTCCAGACGAAATCACCCAATTACGGCTTGTTTAAGGTGTTAGAATCACATAAAGTTGTCGCTTTACAAGTTTAATCTCAGACACGATCAAGACTTATCTGAAACGTTAACATCTCTTGAGGGGAAAAAGTTTTATTAAAATGACGAACTAGCTGTTCCGTTCAAATCGAAGCTATGTTGTCATGTTTTGCTTCAAGATTGCATGTAGGGGAATGTCACGAACTGGAGGAAGGTTGTGGTCTGTCGTGGGAATTTTATTGCCTGTCTGTAACATGAACTGTCTTCTGGATTTATCACAGTTTTTGTAGAGTTTCAGATACTGGATTTCATTCTGTATTTCCCTGTAGGTAGATCTATCAATTCTGACTATTTTAGATGGTGTCACTCATTTTTGACTGGGTTTTACAATGGTGGTCTATGAGAAAAACAGATTTGGAAGCATGGGGTAATATTGAGGACACTTGTCAAGAAAATGATACTGCAGAAATATACTTCATAATGGATAGATCCGAACTACATTTTAGTTTTTACAACATACTTGGGGATGACTGAGATATTCACAGATTGCCCACAGGAAGTAAACAAAAAAGTCGAAATTGATGAAAAATGCATGCTATTTGTTTACTTCCTGTGATCAAATCTGTGAATATCTGAGTCATCCCCAAATGTATTGTAAAAACTAAAACGTAGTTCGGATATATCCATTATGCAGTATATTTATGCAATATTATTTTGTATACAAATGGCCTCAATTTTGCCCTACGCTTCCAAATCCCTTTTTCCCATTGACCCCTGTTGTAAATCCAGTCAGAAATGACTGACACCATTGAAAACAGTCAGAAATGGATGCTCTACCTACAGGGTGTAGTGACTCCTCGCAGAGGCGGTGCATTTTAAAAACTCTATGCCTCTCCATGCCTTCTCGGTGCCCTCCACACCCCCACACCCATCTGTGCGCCCTCTGCACCCCCTTTGTCTCCCCGTGTCCCCTCTCTTGCCCCTCAATGCTCCCCCTGTACATCCTTAGTGTTTCTCCACGTCCCTACGTGCCCCTCCGCGCACCCAGTTTAGATGAGGACACAGGAGCCCAAATCGATGGGCAGGTGATATATTTTCGTTCAATCAGATCACCTGACACTATTTTCCAAAATTACTTTGGCACTGTTTCACATCAATAATTACCAAGAAGTAGTTAAATGTGCAATTCGTGACAACTACATTTCATTCAGAATAGTTATTTTCCCAATAAAATCATTGTGATCAAACATGAATGCCATTTGTACAAGTAAAAAAAAGATTCAAATTGTAAACCGAAGTTTCCTATAATCAGATGTAATTATTCCGTTGACAATTTTCGAATTCAATATATTTGCTGTGAATTGTCTGAAATACAAGAAAGTATGAATCGTCTGCTCAAAATTCTTTCAATTCATTTGACCTAAAATCGCCATGCCTCTATTAATTTTCCATCGCTACAAGACGTTGACAAAGATACTCGTAATCAGAAATGAGATGACATATTTCTCAGATCTAGACCGTGGTATCTTCATTTGTACTGTGGAAGTTAATAATGGATCTTCGAGTTTTTTGTTTTTGATTTTGTCTATTGACTTTTTAACTCTGTGAAACTGAAAATGTAACAAGGATAGACCTCAATATCTATGTTTTACACATATTTTAAAGGGAAGAGTAAGTAAATTATCATAGTCTAGTTAAAATTCTGCTTTTTTTCATGCCTTATAAAAACTATACTGGACAGCTGGGAAAACAATGAATACATGACACTGAATGTGTGTGAAACAGTGACTTCTTTGGATGCCTTTGCTTCTATTATGGGAATGGCCGTGAATGACTTGGGTCATTAATAATGTGATTAAACCCAAGGATGGCTCTGATATTCACAGATTTCCAACAGGAAGTAGCTCTAACTAGGTGCACTGATGGAAATCTGTGAATATCAGAGGCACCCCTAATTAAATTGAAAAAATTCTAATATAGCTTGACTCTCCCTACTATGAAATATAATCGTCCGTTATGAGACAGAAAAAAGACCGAATTTACTGAACTTCTTACGGGGTGATATAGCACATTTCGTGCAATTCTGTGACAATTTTAATGACATTATGGATATTATACTCGAGATTTTGTGAGAAATGTTAAATAATACAAAACCAAATATTATACTTTTTCTTACTGATGTAAATGCACCAATTTACTGAATGCCAAAACCCTTTAAATAGTTTTTTTGTACAGTTTGGCGTCAAGATGAAAAAAGAATACAGGCTGCTTGAATTTTGATATTTAGAGAACTTCTAATAAGCCTTCCTATCAGAATAAGTAAATGTAAGCCTTTGTTTATCTAATTATAATCAGTTGAAAGAAATTGCGACAGTGATTTTTGATGATGGAAGTTCTGTTTTGTGCTTTTGCGGTAGTTTGTCTCGTCGTCATCAGTAAATTGTCTCATGGATTATTGTGATTCTAATGAATAAAGATTTAATTAACGAGTGAGTTAGTTGGTCTACTGTCAACAGTTGTAACTATAAAAAGCCAAAACATTAAGTTTCGATAACTTAATTTGATTCGATCTTTGCGATCTGTAGTCGTTGATTGAGATACTCTGAAGCTGATATTGGTGGATATTTATTGGATCCATCGAAGCTTTCTACGATGGTGTCTTCATCTGAGTTGAAAAAATAGACCACGGATCTGCGAGTACGTTGTCTCAAGTGTTCCTCATCTGGCTCTCTCACCCGATGGTGCTGAAAATCGGATAGAATATTTAGTTTAATTTGGAAACAGTGCCTATGACGACCCAAGAAACCCATCGCTTGTACATGTTCTAATAAATTTGAATTTCAAAAAATCTTGACAGGTTAATTTTCTAATATTCCAAAATTCGGCACAGGAATGAAATGAATTACATTTGAAATAAACAAATCAGATGTCCATCGCTGCATCATGTCCCCAATGTTAACCATGACGGTTCCAAGGGGAGGATGAGTTTCTATCCATGAACCATCCCGCTTCTTTACCTGGATATTTGAGGACAATTGAGTTTTTCGGAATTGATTTCCATAGAATTTGTAGAATACTACTTTTAGTAATTTGAAAAATGAAAATGACTAAAAATAGTATTTTAAAAATTCTATAGCTTCTGTAAAATACTATTTTAGCTATTTTGAAAATGAAAATTACTAAAAAATAGTATCTTACAGATTCTGTAGGTTCTATAGAATTCAATATGTCACAGTGAAATTTTCATGCCTACAAATTTCTTATATATAATCAAACAGAGTTTTACTGAAATTCCCACAAGATCCAGTAACCGTTCAACTCACATTCAATTGTGACCCTTGATTGTTTTCGTCCCTCAGTATTAGATAATCATCATAACATTTAGAAGATAGACGAAAGCAAAATAACACTTACCTCCAGACCACCATATTCATCCTGTATGAGCAATGTTATTGTACCAAAATCAGTGTGCTGTCCGCATCTCATCTGGCCCTTAAGCAGCCCCCCTGTGTAAGAGTAAATTTCGCTCACAGAGGCGAGAAAGCACGCAAAAATGGGATCCATCCTGGCTTTGAAATCCAGGGCAGACGTCACCAGAAGTCCAAAACAGGGGTATCAGTGGTCCCACGAAAAGTACTTATGTCCTCAAAAATTTTAAAAAATAAAAAAATAATAAAAAGTTCAGTTTACTTTCATATTAAGATCAGTTCAAAGCTTAATAACTCCACCATGAAAAAGAGGAAGAATACCTTCTGGAATGGGAGGGTACTGCACAAATCGTAGCGCTGATGTACTTTTGGGAGACAGTGCATGGTGGCGGTTGACAAAAAAATCCCTATCCTGTGTGTAAATATATAGATCTATCTAATGTTTCATGATTCATATTTTTTCGTTTTACACTTTAAAATTTAAAAACATAAGTGTGTTTCTTTACCTGTATATTTAGAGCAATGGCGAGAAGTTTGCAAAAGTAGATGGCCAGTTTCATGAATTCAAGATTCAACGAATCAATGGCATTCTTGATATTTGGTATTTCAGTCGGCATCTCCTAAAAATGTATGTAACAACAATAAGGATGATATTATTCCTACTGTCATCCTTTAAACCCTTAAACCTGGCAAAGGAGGGACAGTCTTCTACTCTTCTCAAATTGTTATACTATAATTGGTTTCTGATTATAAAATAATTATGCACTTACGAAGCCTGTACCATTAGTGCTAATGTCTAAACTTTCCTTGTAGTCACCAGCCGGAGGAACAGGATCCTGACCTGGATTGTACAATCTGCAAGGACAAAGGATTTCTTCTGGTAGCTTCGCTATTTACTTGCCATGGCTTTTGAAGCCAAAAATAAACATTTCTGTAGAATCGAATCCCGTTTCTAAATAATGATTTTTGTAGACACTACAGAAAGTTTCTCGTAAAATGTACGAAAACATGAATTGTTCTGGAAATTACAGGTAGACAATTAATCGCCCCTGCACGGGGACGACTGACTCATAATTTTGACTCATCAATTATCTTTGACGTCTACTCACTTTTGGGATCCTATGGGTTCCCATCCGAGCCGTAGTTTTTCCTAAAGTGTTGCGGAGCAGAATGTTCGTTATGCAAATATATCTCCCCTTTCAGTTACACATATCTTAATTATTCTGCTCTTTTTTCTCTTACAATTCTCATTTACAAATTCTGTTTTGTAAAATATAAATTTGAAAAATCCACACACCTTTTTGTATTTCATCTTAATTTCATTTGGTAGTGCAAAGAAAGCGTCCACTTTTTCCCAAGCTTTCTTTAACTGAGAAAAACAGTCACAGATCAAAGTACATTTTAGTCACAATCCAACCAATGGCGGATCCAGGATTTCCCAGACGGGGGTGTGCCAACCTCCAAGCTGGGGGCGCTAACCTATTATTTGGCAATTTTTTTCCCTGAAAACCGCATGAAGAAGTAAGAATTTGGACCCAGAGGTAGGTATGCGCGTCCCTTGTGCCCCTCCCCCCTTAGATCCGCCACTGCCAACAGAGTTCGGGATAGTTTTGGGTCCCCACTCCTGTTGAACTGCGTCACACAAAGAACGGAATCATCAAAATTCCATAATTTGAAGTTTTTATTAACACACCCGGTACCCGCGCGTCTTTACTGAAATATTACATATTTGCAGAACTCTACAAGCATCGGGATACCTAGATATAATATAACGTTTGAACCTAATATTTCATACGATAAGGAAGTCAGTTCCCTCAGAAAAAGTCAAACCTACCATTTCCACCGAAATATTGTGATTTCGTATTCCTATAAATCCTATTTCGGTAAAAGAACTCCTAATTATTGCAGCAAATTCTTGTAGATCCTCTTCTTTGTCACTAAGGCACTTTAGATCTAGGATCGGGATCTCATCTGAAGAACCAGTCATTTTGAAAATTCTACAATTGAAGCACAAATAAAAATGAAAACTTTCGCTATGAAAGGCACGAGTATACAATCGCTATGAAGCATCAGCACCAGTTTACCGTCGCATTTTCTTTTCTTTTTTACGGGACTCCTTTCTGCTGATCTTCATCTATCTCATGTAAGCTCTTTTGCCTAAATGGTTCGTGGTTGAATGTTGATACGTTAACGACTATTCCTGGTATTGTTTATACACTTTGTTCCATTACTTCGGATCGATGTACACATCCCAAACGCACAAAGGGAAAAAGATAAGTTTCAAATTTTATTATTTCTATGAAGGCATTTCTTCATGGTAGTGGCAGATCTCTAATTGCCATGGAGCCTTTTTTGAATTACAATTGAATTACAATTACTAAATGGACTGTAACCCCTTTGTTTTGTTTTTGTTTTATTCTATCATAAGATGTACGATTGATCACATCGACAGGTTTTGATTTCTGATTACAAGTTTCTCAAAAGTCCAGGAATGTAGTATTGTCATTTGGGGAGATTTAGAAAAATCTGAAGACTAAGAGTAATGTATGTACATGTATGCATTGGCTAATTGTGGAGTGATCAGAATTGATCAAACAAATCTAAGTGAAAAATTCAGACTGATTTGATCGGTACAATTTCAGGAAAGTAGTCATGATAGTCAGTAATTTTTCCATTTCACAAAATTTGCAAGTCTAAATATTAAAGCATGTCTTTCGCACTTCCTTTCTCAGTGCTAAAATAGCCATTACTTTTGGTGTTTCACTTTCAATTTATATCTTAGAATTTTTTCTGGAGATTCTTCCAAAAATATAGATCCAAAATAGTAGGTAGAGAGGGTGCACCAAGAGCGGGTAACATCCGGGCAAGCAGGTAATCTCTGTCCCCGACCTGTCTTCACTTCCTACGAGATTTCTACTTTTTACCATTAGACGCCCCTTCTACCAGTGTCAACTATT
>JBCAUG010723333.1:0-12422 GCA_038406175.1 Haplosyllis leylae
CCGAGTACCCCCCAAAAAAATTTTTAAAAGTTTATATTTTTAAAAAAAAAATTTTTTTTTGAAAATTTTTCTTGGGACATGATTCCCCGGGGATAGGTCGGCTACGCAGCGGGTGGTATGCCTCTTGCGTTCATGCAGGAGGACTTTCTTGTACTGCAGATTATTACCCGCTGGCAAGGAATAATAGGAAAGTACCCCTGCATGAAAACGCAGGAGGTGTACCGCCCGCACCGTATCCTATCCGTGGCATTTCCTAGTTGGGTGGGGTGAGGGGGGCTACCCTGTCCCGGTCCTAGCCAGAGGGGTGGGAATGGGGGACCCTGCCCTGGTCCTGGTGGGGGGAGCAGTGTGGTGGGGAGGTGGTGTACTCTCCTTCAACCTCACCCCCCCCCCGGGTGAACAGACAGACAAACTGAAAATATTACCTTCCCGTCGTACTTCGTACGCTGGCGGTAATAAATAGATCAATGGCCAGGACAACTCACCAGCTGAAGTAAACTGCTTTATTCGTACTCTGAAAATACCAAGATACTTGTCGGAGTAAATCTACCGTACAGACCTGCGTCCAGTTTAGCGCGTTTCGCCTGTTGCCTTGGTGACGTCCTCGGTGATTTCCGCTTAACTGCGATGACCTCCTTCTTCTTACTGCTCTTTGGTTTCTTCTTACTTTCGGGCTTTTCATCCTAGAATTCAACAGGAATTACAATTTTCCTCAAAATGCAAAATTTTATTCGTGACTGCTAATGGTAATTTTAAAATCAGACCGAAATTCGTGCTAAATGGGTTCCAGACCGATTTTGCCCGTCAACCATTGACACAATGTCAAAACTTTATCGGTCCGAATTTCGGTGTCGCTGTGTGTGTCGGTACGTGTGAATACGCCTTAATTCTCTCAATTTCCTTTGTACGTAGACCTGCCCTTAACATCCTGTCCAAGCTCTTAACACCTCAGCAGTTTTATAAAATTAGGCCTACTTTAACAAGCATTCATTAGCTCTCGAATGAAAATTCGAGAGATTAAGTATTTTCTGTGCACAAATTTAACGTCATAATCTGGCGTCGTGATGTCATTCGAGAGCTTGGAAACCGTTGCCATGCAGGGTTGCTTTTTGGTGCAAGTAAGCCTACTTTAATCTGCATTCATTGGTGCAATTTGTTTACATGAGAATGTTGTCATGACGTCATTTACGTGCCAACGACGCAACGTCATTTTTCCATTATTGTTTCCCCAAGTCAAATTTTACTTCAAGAAGTCAAAAGATTATAACTACATCCCACCATCCTTTAATTTTTAAAACCTCAAAATATTCTGTGTTGGAGGTAACTTTAGCATGTAAAATCATATTTCTAATATTGTTTTGGTAAATTCCCTGTGCCGTGGTCTGTGTTTGAAACTTAGTGCTGGACTCTAAAATGTCTGTTTACACGTAACGACACCGTCACCGTGCCCGTCACCGTCAAGTTTTATAATTGTGCCAATGGTGATGGGCCATCTGAACCCATTCTGCCCGTCAGACAGCCCAACACTATTAACACAATGTAAACTTGACGATGACGGGCATGGTGACGGTGACGGTGTCGTTACGTGTAAACAGACCTTAAGGTCCATTTACACCAAGCGTCAGAGTCAATTTGCGTCAACGCTGCGATGACGCATAGTTTTCATTGGCTACAATCAAGTCGCTTGCAACCCCATGGTAAACATCATCGCTTACCTCTGATGCGGCGTCCTCTTTCCCAGCGTTCCTTGCCGCCCTCTTCCGCGCCCTGTACTCCCTCTGACGCTGGGCGTTACTCTTGGGCGGACCCTTCTTACTTTTCTGTAACAATTGAAACACCAATATGAAAACACACGTACCAAAAGCGCCTATTTTGAACTGTGAAATGTTCTATCATTAAGAGCCCATTTTCATCCAGCGACAGCGATGCGTCTGCCATGTCACTGCTACATCGCTCCGAATGGGTTGCAAAGCAATTTCCAAGCGACAGATAAATTTGATGCTAGTGTTGACACTGACGCTTGGTGTAATAGTACAGGACAGAATTCATGTTTGATTTGGGAGCTATCTCACAGCAACGTTCCAAACGCTGGATGTAAACGGGAACGCTGGATGTAAGCGGGAACGCTGGATGTAAGCGGGCCCTAATGTCAATCTATTAAAAACACTGTTTATTTATTCAAGTGAACCACTCGTGAGGTATTTCTCCCGTGGAGTGACTATTCACGGTTCTACTAAGTTTGAGAATGACTACCATCCGGATCTAAGAGTTGCATTTCGAATTACACTGGATCCCGTTTACAACGAATGAAAAGAAATTGCTCATTGTAGGTCAGTGCCTGTTGTAACCGAACTTTTTAGCATTGCTGTCAATAATTACGCCAATAAGGTGCAAAGAAATCTACTCATTGTAGCGAGGTGCTCGTTGTAACCAAACTCGTTACAAGCTGGGCCCAGTGTACAACACTGGAACTGAACTCGTTACAAGCGGGACCCAGTGTAAAATGCTGTAACTGAACTCGCTACAAGTGGGGCCCAGTGTACAATGCTGTAACTGAACTCATTACAAGCAGGGCCCAGTGTACAACACTGGAACTGAACTCGTTACAAGCGGGACCCAGTGTACAACACTGGAACTGAACTCGTTACAAGCGGGACCCAGTGTAAAATGCTGGAACTGAACTCATTACAAGCAGGACCCAGTGTACAACACTAGAACTGAACTCGTTACAAGCAGGGCCCAGTGTACAACACTGGAACTGAACTCGTTACAAGCAGGGCCCAGTGTACAACACTGGAACTGAACTCGTTACAAGTGGGGCCCAGTGTACAACGCTGGAACTGAACTCGTTACAAGCGGGGCCCAGTGTAGCTCTCGTATAATTCACATTGTTTTAATAGACGAAAAGAGGTAAAGGGAAAGTTTTTGGAGACTTTCACAAACACTCCAAACTCTACCCCCGCCAGGTCAGGATGTGGGGAGAGGGTACCCCCCCCCCCCCCCGGCCAGGTCAGAACAACAGAACAGAACAGCAGAGCGGGCGGTATGCATCTCGCGTTCATGCAGGAGGACTCTGTTGTTACAATCTGTTTAAAGGCACTTTATACTGAGCGAAAGATAGATGCTTCGAAATCGATGAGCGGCAAAGATAAACTTTGGTTTTCCGTTCGCTTTCGCTCAATGTAAATGTACCGTGACAGTACCTCTTCCACTTCCTCTTCCTCACTCTGGTCCCCGTCACTTTCCATCTCATCCTCTTCCTCATCCTTCGGTTCTTCCTCCGACTCATCATTCTCATCTTGTTCTTCCTCCGACTGCGCAGCCTCAGTCTTCACTTCTTTCTTCCCCTTCAAGCCTGAAAGGGAATTTGGAGAATTTGTGTGACTTGAAATGCCACGTGTTCCGAAATATCGTTTAGCATTACGCCACAAGTTTATACACAAAGAACGAGTACTGACCATGCGAGGTTGTGCAGTGTATTTGATACGACGTCTCGTTGAAGAAGTACTTGTAGCAGATTTTGCACTGCATCTCCTGAGACTTTCCTGACAGACCCTTCTCCGTCGACTCCTGCCGCAACCTGAATCACAAACACAAATACACCAAGTGTGAGATCTCAACAAAAATACGTCCTCGTGGACGTGAGCACATTTACACCTGATATTAGTGAGCATCGTATTCATGCATGTTACAAACTGGATCCTCGTAGCAACCGAACTCGTTGTAAGCGAGACTTTGTTGTACAAAAGTTAATGGCGCTGTAAAGCCTATGATGATGATGTTATCTATAATTTCTTATTTCTTTAGAATATTATTTTGACTTGCAATGTATCACAATTTCTTTTCAATGCTGCAATCTACCGGTTACTTCAATGTCTATTACGCGCAAAAATACTTTTATAAAGCAAAATTCTATCCGTTCTTCCTTTTTTGTGGAGATGCTACTATGGTTCCCTTGGTGACGTCTGTCCTGGATCATTTGTTTACGTCAACGTCTTCTCCCGTTAACGTCCCCCTCACTTTTGACGCTCTGTTTACACTTAACGTCTGCGTTTGCATCAACGTCAACGTTTGCTTTGAACAAGCTTTGTATTGAGTGAATGGTGATGCAAACACACACGCAGAAAATTGCTTCCAACCCATTCTCTGTGTCAACGTTTGCATGCAAATGACACAAACACAAACCTTAAGTGTAAACAGACCATTAACATTGACGCTGACGCTGACAGACAGATTGGGTGCCAGTCACGGTGAACTTAGAATTTCACGTTGGTGTAAGTAAACAGACTAGAACTGGTGTGCTTTGAGGTATCCCGCCGGGTTTAATTGGAAAAATTTGAGCAATTTCGTGTAATGTGAATTGGATTTGTCTATAGTCTGACAGCTAAGTCAATTTTAATAGCACTTTAAAAAAAAATCTCTGGCCTTAAATTGGAAGGAAAAGTTTAAAAAGTGATTACTGAATTATTCGAGTGAATTCATGTGTAAGTATATAAGCGTATGTGCGTGCGTGTATGTACGCGTGCAGTACTGACCTAATACTGTATGTGCGTGCGTGTATGTACGCGTGCAGTACTGACCTACAGTTGCATAGATACTGTATGTGCGTGTGTGTATGTACGCGTGCAGTACTGACCTACAGTTGCATAGATACTGTATGTGCGTGCGTGTATGTACGCGTGCAGTACTGACCTACAGTTGCATAGATGCTGTGTCAATGATCGTTCATCCGGCCAAACGGAGGAGCAGAAGCTACACGTCAGATTTCCACCTGTAAACATAAACAAAAACACAGGTAAAAACAGAAAGCGCGCGTAATACCGCTGCCTGTAAAGAGAAACAAAACGATAAAGAACGTAAGACCCCCGCCTGTATACATAAACATAAATAAAAACAAGAAAGTCCTCCTGCGTGAAGGCAAGAGGCATACCGCCCGCCGCGTAGCAAGTGCTCGCTCTGCTGGGAGGGGGGTACCCCATCTCAGCAAGGGAGGGATGTACCCCATCCCAGGAGGTACAGGAGGTCCCCGACCTGGACCTGGCCTGGGTACTCTCCCCCCCCCCCCCATGTGGACAGACAGACTCACGCCTGTGAAAACATTACCTTCCCGTTGTACTACGTACGCCGGCGGTAACAAGGATCTCATTTTACAGTAATAAAATACATGTAGATAGTCTGGGCTATCCCACTGAAATAAACCAATACTTGGACCTACACCATCCCATTCCCTTCTACAGGGTTGTCACATTTGAGTCCATCTGACATTTCTGACAATTTTTTTATTTTTCAATCTGTTGTCTCCCATCGACACCCTTGACACCCACCCTCTCTCGACACCCTTCCCCAGACACTAGCCCTCTCTATCGGTGCTGGTGTCCTCGTTGCCACAGACCTTCTTATGTCAACTGAGCGCCAGTCTGTCTACCCTCCACTCTCCCTCCCTCTCCTCAGACACTAACCCTCTCTCCACCCCTCTCCCCTCAAACACCCGCCCTCCCTCCCTCCCTCTCCTCAGACACTAAGCCTCTCTCCACCCCTCTCCCCTCAGACACTCACCCTCCCTCCCTCCCCTCAGACACTAACCCTCCCTCCCTCCACCCCTCTCCCCTCAGACACCCGCCCTCCCTCCCTCCCTCCCCTCAGACACTAACCCTCTTTGTCGATGGTGTTGTCTTCCTTGCCGCAGACTTTCTTGTGTCGGCTGAGCGCAAGTCTGTTCGACCACACGGTATGACAGTCGAGGCACTGTACTTCCTTCTTATGGCTGGTGCGAGGCAGGTGCACCCGCACTCCTGGGGTTGAGCTCTCCACCGCAGGGGACTTCTTGGAGGGCACCTGAGTGAAACAAAACAGGTTTTAAATGACAAATTCTTCTGTTTTTCATTGCAACTCAGTCTATCAAATCGTAAGAAAACTATGAAACAGGGTTTTCCAAAATTTACTACTGTCATTTCTTTCTGTCATTAACTTGTTTTGATTAATAAGGTGGATCTCTCCTCCACCTCCAATTTTTTTCTTTAAACTGTTTTGTGGCTATTTCTGTTCTGGTTTCATACCTTGGTGTGACGCATTTTGACTTTGAGCGTCGAGTTGTAAGATCCGTCGTCCACCTCTTCCTTCACCTCTACATCTGGATCCACTTCCGGTTTACTGACTTCCGGTTTTCTCCTCATGCTGTATCGTCTGCAACAACCAAGGGTTACACCAACTCTGAATGATGAGTACTATTCAGTGGTGGATCTAGGATTTCCCAGAAAGGGAATTTTTCGCGAAAACTGCATGGAAATGGAAGAAATTTTGGCCCGGGGGGAGGGGTACGCGTCTCACGCACCCCTAGATCCGCCACTGATTATTTGCCTAGTTGTATTGCTCTATTAAACACACTGGTTTGCTTTGTATCCTTTTTATTCCTTCGAAATTTCCGCCTTTTCAGTTGTTTGAGACATTTAAAAAAAATCTAGTCGCCCTTCCTCCTTCCCCATCACGCCGTCAAAAAATTAAAAAGAAGCGAGCGACTTCGACTTTTTAGATATTTCAGGCAACTTGGACACTTTTCTGCAAAATTAAGAGGGCAAACCCCCACCCCTCCGCCAAGAAAGTAGAACTTTGCGAATCCAGACAATCTTTGTGGCAGTCTTCGGCATGATTCCTGGATCCGCCACCACATAGCCATTGGTGGATCAGGTTGGGGGGGGGGGGGCTCTGGGCAAAAATTTCTTCATTTTCATGCAGTTTTCGGGAAGAATTGGTCAAATAGTAGTTTTTTTCCTCCATTTCGCAAGTTTTTCTTAGTGACAATTCGATGTGACCCCCCCCTCCCCAACACACGCACACAGAGAAAATCCTGGATAACACTAAACTAAACAACACTAAACCTGCCCAGTTGACTGTGTGCGTGTGTGTAGATTCTGTGTATGCGTGTACTACATGTGTGACTTCCTATCGGCGCCCCTGTCGTGGTTTTTTAACGTTCTTATGTTTCATTGATTTTTTTTTCTATTTTTTGCAGCAAAAATGAAACTAGATCTAGATCTACGTTTAACTACGTAGATTTAAAGTCATTCTTTGCACCAAAAATCATCGTTGAAATTTCCTCGGCAACTTAAACCTTTCAGCGAAGTCTTTACCATCACAAACCGTCTACGAACTTCAAACTTTACTCGTTTCAGAAAAAAAAACTTGAAATATGGTCATAAATCATCACAATACCTGTAAAATTCCTCTAAATTATTTGCGCAACAAAATTTTCGTCGCCTAAAAGCTCGCCATTTTGCTTTTTAACACAGCGCGCGCCATCTATTGGCATTCACAGCTCCCTCTTACGTTAAATTCCTGCAGCTTTATTCACAGATGGCAGCACTCTCGAAATTATGTTCCCGCCAATACATTAAGTTCGACGAATTTTAAACTGCAAAGTTTAAGTTCAGCAATCCTAATTAAAAAAAATCAGGAAACAGGAAAGTGCGTGAGACGCAATAATAGAGTTACTGGTAGAAGTGACTAGCAAAGATGCCAGAGATGGCAAAGACTACAAAATCAATAGACTTTGATTTGTTTGTGATGGCGAAGCTTCAGAATTCTGATAAAATCCCTCATTCTTTGTGGCATATTTTATCATTTGCAGATCATTGGGCGGGGGAGGGGCGGTATCCCCACACTCACCTACGAACAAAAATTTACTCAATTTCAAGCAATTCTGGTGAAACCATCAGTGGCGGATCCAGGAATTTTCCAGACGGAGGAAGGGGCGTCAACCTATTATTTGGTCAATTTTCCCCGAAAAATGCACAGAAATGAAAATTTTTTTGAATTATTTTCACATCAAATTTTTATTACATAAAACTATATGAAATAACATAATATTTCTCATAATAAAATTATTTAGTTGATAAGAACAGTTGATAAGAAATTGACAGCAGAACTGCGCAACCTAAGATAACCGTCCATGAACCAACCCTTCCACCTGCAAATTGAAAAAAAATCACATTTAACTTAAAACTTCAATTTTGAATTTCATTATTAGCATAAGGAATGAGACAATGGTCACAAAAATTTCAAGGGGCAGAACCGGAGACATCACAGCATCGGCAGTGTGCCTTGTTCACCCCTCATGGTGTTACTCACCCACACCTCCTTGGAGCCTGCACCCCTCATGGTGTTACTCACCCACACCTTCCCGTAGCCTGCATCCCTCATGGTTTTACTCACCCACACATCCCTGGAGCCTGCACCCTCATGGTGTTACTCACCCACACCTTCCCGTAGCCTGCATCCCTCATGGTGTTACTCACCCACACCTCCCTGGAGCCTGCACCCCTCATGGTGTTACTCACCCACACCTCCCCGTAGCCTGCACCCCTCATGGTGTTACTCACCCACACCTCCCCGTAGCCTGCATCCCTTGTGGTTTTACTCACCCACACCTCCCTGGAGCCTGCATCCCTCACGGTGTTACTCACCCACACCTTCCCGTAGCCTGCACCCCTCACGGTGTTACTCACCCACACCTCCCCGTAGCCTGCACCCCTCACGGTGTTACTCACCCACACCTCCCCGGAGCCTGCATCCCTCATGGTGTTACTCACCCACACCTCCTCGGAGCCTGCACCCCTCACGGTGTTACTCACCCACACCTCCTCGGAGCCTGCACCCCTCATGGTGTTACTCACCCACACCTCCCCACAGCCTGCACCCTTCACGGTGTTACTCACCCACACCTCCCCGGAGCCTGCATCCCTCGTCCACCAGGTTGACGGCACGTTGGATGGTGCCCCGCGCCTGTCCCGCCGCGTGCCGCACGTACGGTAGTTCCTCCGTGCACACATTGTCTCGTACACACGCCGACACATCGTCGAACATCTGCTGTCCCGCTCTGCGCCGGAACAAAACACAAATCAACGCGTTACACATTGAGTACTTCGTAAAAATTCGAAGGGCCAATTACCCAAGGTATGAATTCCACACTGACTCTTCAAATTAAATGCAGCCAAATTCACACATTGTACTTGATTTAGCTAAAAGAAACAAGAAAGTCCTCCTGCGTGAACGCAAGAGGCATACAGACCGAGGCTGGGCGGGGTACCCCGGGGACCCCCGGCTGGACCTGGCTCGGGTACCTCCCTCCCCCCCATGTGGATTCACAAAGAAAGTGAAAATATCACCTCCTCTCGTACTACGTACGCGGTCGGTAATAAACAGACACAAAACAATATGGAGGGTCAACACATTTCCCCTTTCCCCGAGGACTTCCAGATATTACGGACTAAAATACTGTCTGAGGACCTACGCGCACCAACTCTGTTGGTGTCTTTATCCCCAATACTGACCACTTACGAAACTGTATGGGTGGCGCTCGAATGTGCCCGTGCACCCTCCCAGCCCAAAATTCTTACTTTTCATTCAGATGTCGAGGAAAATGGTAAAAAATCGGTTGACGTCCATTTTGGGGGTGGTATCCCGTGTGGGAAATCCTAGATTCGTCACTGATGGTCTGTTCTTTGTCGGCGTGCCTGTCCTGTACTAAATACCGTCCCAAATACTTCCTTGGCGCCCGTCTCTAGATACTGCCCTGCATACTCCCTTGTCACCCGGCCCGTCCTGTTCCTGATACTGACCCGCATACTCCGTTGGCGCCAATGCCTGTCCTGTTCTGGATACTAACCTGCATACTCCCTTGTCGCCCGTCCCTAGATACTGACCTGCATACTCCCTTGGCGCCCGTGCCTGTCCTGTTCTGGATACTAACCTGCATACTCCCTTGGCACCCGTGCCTGTCCTGTTCTGGATACTGACCTGCACACTCTCTTGGCGCCCGTGCCTGTCCTTTTCTGGATGCTGTTCTTGATGAGGGAGAAGCAGTTAGACATGTGGGTGTCGTCGCATTTTATTTCTTCCGGGGTGAGTGGTGGGCGCTCTGGCTCCGTCTCCTCATCCTCCAGGTCCTCCTGCGCCCACACCGCGCTCACTAACAACACTGAAGGAGAAGTTAACGAAGTACCTCTCATCTCAACAATCTTTCGGTTCTTCACAGAGCTGCAGAATGCATAGACGAGTCTTGTGAGGAATTCTGGATCAACCCTTCGGACCTATGTAGAAAACTGTGGGCACCCCGCCCCCAAATAGAGTGAAATTGGCTCCAATTTGATTGGATATTAAGGTGGATCGTTTCATTTGATTGCCGCAAACTGGTTTTGCAGCACCTAATACATCAGTTTACAGTGGTCCTTCCATCACACAACAATGGAATTTAATAAGTAAATTAGTTGTGTGACCTGTGGATCAAGATTTTGGCTGATGACATATATTTTTTTCAAGCCAATTTAAAAGGCCTTACTTATTATTTGCAATGCTCCTGGAAAGTTTGGTTGAAAAGATATCAACTTTTTATGGCAGTATAATATTTTGTCATTTTCCCTTAACATTTCTATTGTAATTAATACCTTTAATGATAGGGCCTTATTTCTTTAATCTGACTGATGGTACATATAAAACATTACTGATTTATATTCAGTAGATTTATGATGGCAAAAAGTGTTTCTGAAAGCATTAATTTCAATTCAAATGAAGCCATCTACCTTAAAGACTTGAGCCACTACCAGTGGCGGATCCAGGATTTCCCAGATGGGGGAGTGGGGGAGCGCTAACCCCTAAGGTGGGGGCGCCAACCTATTATTTTGCCCGGGGACCGGGGGGGGGCGTCCCTAGCACCCCCCTCAGATCCAAGAACGGTGAGAGCGGTTTCTCTGAACAATTGCTTGACCTCCGTACCCTACCTTCTTGACCCCCGTACCCTACCTCCTTGACCTCCGTACCCTACCTCCTTGACCTCTGTACCCTACCTCCTTGACCTCTGTACCCTACCTTCGTGACCTCCGTATGCTACCTCCTTGGCCTCCGTACCCTACCTCCTTGACCACCGTACCCTACCTCCTTGGCTTAACAGTTCCAAGACAGCCCTCCTGGAGTCCTGGCAGATACCGGAGACAGAGGGGTTGGGAGAAGACTGGGTCAGGAAAAAGATTGTCGCAAAAGGCAACCTTCTATTTCTATCCTCCTCTACCAATAGTCATTGCCTTTTCTTATTGTCTTTTTAAACCAAAAGTATCTCTGACAACACGGTTTCAGTCTGGTCATTGTAATATTTCAACAGAATTAACCAACAATAAATAGAATTTTTACCTGTGATAATAATTAGCTTCTGCATCGTGATTGTAGCTTTAAACAATTCCTGAGGTTTATTCCAAAAATACCTTAATCGTAGAATCTAATCGAGGCGCGAAATATTCTCATGATAAACGAATAAACACAACACAGTTTGTTTACATGTTGTTTCTCTTAAAATCCATCTTCCAGACTGCATCACAAAGGGCTAACACTATCTGACCAGTTACTATGGATACAGGACTTACATCTACACCATTCATCTCAAAGCAATTCGGTGAATACCGTGTCTTGTGAGGGGTTGACGATTATTCTGCCAAAATTTCCACAATAAAATATCATATACACATAGGTGACTGGGGGTGGGGGGTGGGGGGATTGGGGGTGGGGGGATCAATGGCACCACACAGGAATGTTACTCACTTCTATGTGCCACTATGAACCGCCATGATTGACCAATACTTAGTAGGGTTTTGTGTTGTTACCAGTCTCTATCTTGACTCTTTGAGTTATAACTGCCATTATGGTGATTTCTGGTAATGGCTGCCAACCAAGATGGCAGACATTATGTTAAAGTGGGAGATTGACCCAGTTTGGTTTGGTTTTTATTGCAAGTCTCAATGAATTATAGTGTGCCTACCTAAATCCACCACAAGACATAATAAAATACATGTTTTGAGATTGGTGGTGTAGATTTTATATTTCAAAAGGTGTCGAATTTAATGTCACGACGCAGAAACTCGACGCAGCTCATTTTATACTGGGAGACACTGGGAACACAAAAACGTATTAAAATGTAACAGATTCAGGATTCAGCATACAGCGCTTATCCTCTGGGTTAGACAACCTTATATTTCGCCAAATTTTCAACTACAACCCTCATTATATCGAGATATATGTCGCGCACTCTCGTTCGGTGAGTGGAACCTGACCTCACTCGTGCAGATTCCAAAGGCCCTGGTAGATCGGTGGGGTGGGGGCATTTGTGTTAGCCTTGCGAGGCAGTCATGTAGATGGATCAGAAGAGTTAAATTATAAACCCTCAGCTGCAACATGGCTGTCAGCCTCTGCATGAATTAACAGAGTCCAGAAAATTACGATAACATACCTCAGTGGGGATCCTTTGGTACCTGGCAGAGAGCTCACTCAAGACACTGTAAGCACAGCAGATTTTTACTGGTGGTGTTGTCACAGGCTACACGAGGCCTGGATCTTTTCGCGACCAGGAGTGCCCTGAATAAGCCACAACAATGTCTTTAACT
>JBCAUG010723344.1:0-12422 GCA_038406175.1 Haplosyllis leylae
AGTTACAGGTTCATCATAAGATCATAAAAACATGCCTGGTCAGGCCGGTGAGTACCTTAAGTATTGGGTGTGCCTACAGGTAGCGTGCCCTGGTGGAGGGCGCTCAGTGGGTAGGTCACTCAACCGTGACTATGGTCAACTTCGGTCACTTGCTGTGATCGGGACTTATGGATACTCGGTAATTAATTATTGATTGCGCGGGTCATTTAGTGTGTTCGTATTCTGGCTATGACAGTAGGCAATGAAGATGATGATGGTGGTGGTGGTATTGGTAGTGATCAGTATTACGAATGATGATGATGATGATGATGATGATGATGATGATGATGATGATGATGATGATGATGAAATTTTGATTTTAGATTCCAATGCAATTCAATATAACATCTACTGATCCGGACTCTGAACTATTACAACATCTGGACACGTACTTACTAAAGAAGTACTCGGAGATTCTTAAAGCCCGACGAAATCCGAACGCGTAATATCTTGGACTTCCGGAAAAGGACTTCGAGAACGAGACCAAAATGAATGAGTTCGTTTTCAGTATTGTGCGTGATTTTCACCACATACTTATTACTGAGTACTTGGATGAGTCTCTGATTGTGATGAGACGAAAACTGTGCTGGGAAATCAGTGACATATTGCATCTTCCTTTACGTGTAAAACACTACAACTACAAAAGGAAGCCATTGAAACCGAAACTCTTCGCGAAACGCCATGTTGTACAAAACATTTAATAAAAAATTATGGAAGAATATTGCTCAATATGGAGATGATTTCTGGAATGAGTTGAATTTTTACAAAAAGCAAAAAGAAAGAATATTTCATTTTTGTTCAATTAAATTACATTCTCTGCTTAGAAACTGGGATATTTCAAAATTAAGAGACAACATGGAGATACCTACATCTCCTTGAGGCAACAGCTTTAAAATAGATAGTTTCTGGTGTTTGGTCAGTAGAATTGATGAAAAAGTGATAAGAAACATCCTTCGTGTGAAAAATTACCCAGAACTTTGCGTCCAAAGCATCCCAGCAAACGACGTCATACCTTTTCACAAATCTAGGACAGATATGAAAGCGAGGCTGCACCCGTACTATTGTTCAAGACACGTCACGTCACGTGACCAAACGTTTCGGATGTCCTTACCGTTGTTAAGGATGACAGATTCATACATATTTTACTAGCCTTCCGTCTACCAGCATTTTATTCGACAGACTTGTTGCCAAGACGATGGCCGATCGATTTTCAGTTTCACATGCTAGCATTTTAAGAAACCTTTGGAAGCAATAGTACGACAGGAGATTATGTTTTCACAGGTGTCTGTCTGTTAACAGGGGAGTACCCCGGGCAGAGATGGGGTACCCCCACTCAAGGCCAGTACTGGAGTCCCCCCCTCTCTGGCCAGGGATGGGATACCCTCTTCCGCCATGGATGGGGACTGGGTTACCCCCCCCCCGCCCGGACTAATGTACCCTCCACCCCAGCCAAGTCAGCTTTGGGTACCCCAACCCTCCCCCCTCCCCTCCCCGCGGGATAGGACAGGAGAGCGAGCACTTGCCAGACGGTGGGCGGTATGCCTCTTGCGTTCATGCAGGAGGACTTTCTTGTTCTTGTGTGTGTGTGTGTGTGGTGGGGGGAGGGGTAACTGAAAAAGATTATACCTATGTGACTGTGATCTTAACTAGAGTAATCTCAGTATATGACTGACGTGTTTATTCCAGCTCGGCTTAGTCAATTAAAGTTATTAGCTCTCGAATGAAAATTCGAGAATTAAGTGATCCCTCTTGATGAAATAGTGCTATTTTTTGTACACATATTTAGTGTCATAATCTGCGTCATGACGTTATTCGAGAGTTTGGAAACCGTTGCCATGCAGGGTTACTTTATTATTTATTTATATATTTTCCACTGCGGGGACGATTTGCAATAATTGCGTCACCAGCTAATATTGCGTGGCACCTCGATTTTTTTATGACAAAAATGAACTTAGAATGAACTACAGCAATTAATGACTTGTGTACAGTATTTTTGGCTACCAGTCGTTTTTTGAGTAGAAAGGGTAGGCCTAGGTTTGTTTGAATTTTCAACTATTGAATAATACGATTGTTTTTTTTTGTCAAATAAATTTTTGAGGATATTTTTTGCAGGTTTATTTGTTTTCTTTCAAAAATATTGTCATTAAAATGAGATGCAAAGTAGCAACGGTGTTGTTGTCGTTTGCGTCTGTTTGGTTTACAATACTATTGTGCCGTAATGATTTCTTTCGTCAATGGAAAGATAAACCAAAGATTTCAAAAGATGGCGATGTGAATGTCGTATCAGAGAAAAGTGACGATGTTACAGCATCTGCTGGAACATCTGCTGAAGATAGACGCTGTTCTGCAAAAGATCACGTGGTTTATATCAAAACTAGGAAGACTGGATCCACCACAGCCGCACACATCTTCTGGAGGTAAGTTTTTGTACTACATGCTGCAGGAGCGAATACAGCGTTTGTCTCTTAATTTGAGTCTTGATAAATATTTCACATCACTCAGGTTAGAGGTTCATCTGAATTCAACCCTCAAAGTGTACAAATTATTTAGAGGCATATTCTGATGTGCATTTTATTGTTCCACTTGTCTAGCTTTTTGTTGGAACTATTGAAAATTAATGTATATCATTGTCATCATTTCTACCAATCAGAAAACCTTTGGAATTCTTAGAAGTAAACAACAAAGTCCGGGGGTACCCCATACTGCCTGGAGCGGGTACCCTATCCTGACCAGGGGGTACCGTATCCCGGGCCACCCCCCCCCCCATCCTGACCTGGCCAGGGGGGTATCTCATCCTCCCCTGTGAACAGACAAACACCTGTGAAAACAGTACCTTCCCGTTGTACTACGTACAGGCGGTAACGACATACATGAAAAAGAAAACTAAACAATACATGAGATTTTGGCATCAGTTGCTTACAGAAAAGTTTTGACTTCAGTTTTCTTCGATCTTTACCATTTTTGGTTAAATGTTGGCAAATACTGAAGGCACCAAATAGTCATAAGTAACTATTAGTGTTAAATAATGCTTCAGCTGCATGTGTTATGTTTTCTGACATTAGAATAAAAATATGGTAACAACGACAACTTTGTGAATTTCGACAAAAAACTCTTGACACTTTCATCCCTGATATTTTACACTTCCAGGTATGCCTTGAGGAGAAACTTGACTGTACTGACCTTCACCCGTCAACATCCCTTCCCAAACACATCTTTCATCCCCTTCATGCTGGACAATCATCCTTCCCTTCACAAACTGTCGCATTTCGACGTCGCTGCTGATCACATGATCTACAACAAGAAGGAATTCCAGCAAGTGATGCCGAAGGACACAGTTTACATATCTTCACTCAGGGAACTCACCAACCAATTCAAATCTGCAGTCAACTATTTTGGGGTATTTAATAAAGCACCTTTTTCTTGAAAGAAACTTTCCGACCTGAAATATTTCCTTGAGCCTGTTATCTAAAAACATTTAGTACCTTTTAGGTGACCCATTGAGGCTGGCAACAGGAAGTTTGGAGTATGAAAGGAGGTTGTGGAAGATTGTAGACAGTCCATGTCATAAGCCGGAATGGCATTTATGTTCTGACAAACCTGAAACAATATTTTGCTTAATCATCAATTTGTAGCTTCCAACATTTTATCTCATTTCAGATTCCTAACCTGTTTAACATAACAACTTCTGATCCCGCATCAACTCTTTTACAACATCTGGATTATTACACAAAACATTACCTGAGTGGATTAGACTTTGAAAAGGGTCTTCAGAATCCCAGCGCTGTTATGTTGGGGCTGAGAACAACAGATTTCCAGAACCAATCAGCAGTGAGGCAGTTTATTCGCAACATTGTTGCAGATTTTGATCACATATTGATCACTGAACACCTGGATGAGTCTCTCATTGTCGTGAGGAGGAAACTTTGTTGGGAAATGATTGATATATTATATCTGCCTAGACTTACTAGAAACTACAATTACAAAAATACACAACTCAGACCTGATTTAGTCGGAAAATTGACCAATTGGAGTAGAGTGGACGCCATGTTGTACAAAATATTTAATGAAACATTGTGGAAGAGTATTGCACAATATGGGGAAGATTTCTGGAATGAACTGAAATTTTATAAAAATCAGAAACTAAGAATACAGAAATTTTGTTCTCCAGTATTAAATTATTCTGAGAAATATTTTAATGTTTCCAACCTTGATGACAATATATTGGTGCCTGAATCTCCCTGGGGGAATGAATTCAAAATCGACAGAGTATGGTGCATGGTCAATCAGATTAGTGAATACATCTTGAAAAGCACTTTTAAATTGAGAAATTTTCCAGAACTATGTAATCTAATTAAATCTAAACTTGATTTTGATGTTGAACTGCATCCAGACCAATGTTCAGGAAATGAAACGTCATCCAAGTACTCCTTCCAGTTGCCATTGGCAATTTTAATGAAAAAGTATTCTTACATGCAATTTTAAATCAAAATGATTTCACACAATCAAAGAAACATGGCTCTGTTGTATTCAGATACCAAATTTTTTTTTTCATTTATCATTGCTCATAAATGCATTCCTAGTTATTGATCTTATATACTTCTGTACTAGCCATTGGTACTCTTAAACATTGTGAAACTAGTTTCATGGTCATGCTTCACGGGTTCCAGTTAAATTTGGCTAATCAGAAGAAAAATCCAGGAGTTAGGAATGACTCAAATTAGTGCATACACATGTGACAAGTTTTATGGTATTGGTCAAATTTTGCTTGCATTAGTTAATTGGGCCGGAGGCTATGCGAATGTCCAGTGTCCATATATTGCCTGTTCCAGTCACAACGGTCAATGCCAAACTTGTCTGTGTTGTTTCTCCCATAAACAATTTTCAAAACCTGATCTGAGCCGAAATGAGCTGCAACATGAGATACAAAATGAATGTGATCGTGTTGATTATGTACGTTTACGTTTTCTTCACATTGTTGATAATGACCCATAATAAACAGTCTAATCAATTCACAGTCAAACTAGGAGTTTCAAAAGTGGTAGATCATCTGTCGATGAAAAGTGATGCAGACGAAACATCTGTTGGATCATCTGATGTAGATCAGCAGTGCTCTAGAAAAGATCACGTGGTTTATATTAAAACTCATAAGACTGGATCCACCACAGCCGCACACATCTTCTGGAGGTGAATATATTCTTTGTAATTGTATGGAGTTATTTAAAATTAGGTCATTTACGACGTTTTAAACAGAGTAGATTCGCCACGTTTTACTGACCATTTTGATAATGACTTAGCGACCAATGTCACTCTGCGGATACGGACAATGCCATCACAAATTTGGATAATGGGAATTTTTTTTCTTTTTTTGTAAATTTTTGAAAATGTATTTGGGAATGATGAAGTATCTAAAAATAATTATATTTTAAATTTTAACAAAACTCTGAATGCTGTTTGTAAATTCAGGACAATTCAAAAGCACAATTTTGAGTTTGTGAGTTTTCCTGATTCCTGTGGGGATACTAAAACTGTTGTATTACATTTGTATGTTTCTATTTTAAATTCCCCACCAACTGTAAACATTTCTTTGAAAAAGGCAAAAATACAAGTTTTGTTTCTGGAAATTAGTCTCTAACAAAGCTGGTATCCGCAGTGTGAATGTACACGTGTTAAAATGAGCGTGGACCAAATGAAATTAAATCAAAGAAAAATTAAATTTACGAACAAAATTAGAACATTAACTTGAATGCTGTGCATTTCAGGTATGCCCTGAGGAGAAACCTAACTGTGCTTACTTTTAACCGTCACTACACCCACCCGAAACCCTCATTCATCCCCTTCATGCTAAACAATCATCCTTCCCTTCACAAACTGTCACATTTCGACATCGCTGCAGATCACACCATTTACAACAAGACTGATTTCCGAAACGTGATGCCTAAAGATACAGTCTATATCTCGTCGCTCAGAGAACTTGTCTCCCAGTTCAAATCCGGGGTCAACTTTTTCAGGGTAGCTATTTCTGTCTGGATCTACTTTAATTTTTAATTCGCTTGGCTCCTCATTTTGGAGTGTACGTTTTAACACAGTTGTCTGCTTCAGTAGTTTAATTTGCATGGGTCTTTTTGGTCCACGCTATGTATTTTAATGGGAATCAGAACGGCATGTTACTGGAAATAAGGAAGAGAATTTGTGAATTTGTGAACAACATGATGTGATGTCATGATTTCTCTTCGAAATAAGTGGAATTCGAATTAAATTATCAGAGCTTATGTGGTAAAAAATTGAATTAAGCAGAACTTCGGATTAATTGTGTTCGAATTAACCGTGTCCAACCTGTATTCGGTTTCTGAATCAGTTCTACATAGATCTGGCAGAAATTTTTCTGACTCTGTGAAATGCCATTATAATGGTGTGTCTAATGTATAATGATTAACATTACATTTCTTTCTTGTTCAGGTGGCTGAGCTCTTCAACATTACAACTCCTGATCCACCCTCTACTCTATTGGAAAACCTGGATTATTTCCTGAAGTTGTCAAATTCAAAACGCCTGAGACGACTCCAGAACCCAAACGCAGTCATGCTCGGATTGGACAAACAGGATTTCCAGAACCAATCAGCAGTGAGACAGTTTATTAGCAACATTGTTGCAGATTTTGATCACATGTTGATCACTGAACACCTGGATGAGTCGCTCATTGTGATGAGGAGGAAACTCTGCTGGGATATCAGTGATGTTTTCTACCTCTCACAAATTGTCAGTCTTTATAATTATAAAAATACACAACTCAGACCTGAGTTAGTAGACAAATTAACCAATTGGAGCAGAGTGGATACCATGCTGTATAAAACATTTAATAAAACATTATGGAAGAATATTGCTCAATATGGGGAAGATTTCTGGGGGGAACTGAAGTTTTACATAAATCAAAAAGAAAAAATACTCAAATCTTGTTCCCCAGTTCTGAAATCTCCAGAGAAATACTTCAATATTTCAAACCTTGACGAACACATACTTGTACCTGAATCTCCCTGGGGAAATGAACTCAAAATAGACAATGTGTGGTGCATGGTCAATCAAATGACTGACCTGGTTCTACAGAACACAATTCGAGTAAAGGAATATCCCGAACAATGCAGTCATACCAGAACAGATGCTGACATAAGGGATTTCCACATATCCGAGACAAAGTTAAACGTCATGTTGCATCCGAATCATTGTTCACAAAACAAGACTTCAATGAGACACACCTTCCAGATACCTTTGCCAATTTTGATGGACGAAAGATGCTACTTGTAAATTCGCAACAAAGTAACAAACACTCTTTTCTTATTGAAACTAAACATATATTTTAAGGCAGAATTCTTCTTTAGCACTTCCTTTTCCTGAGGTCTTACTCCTGGCAACCTGTTTTATATAAAAAGCCTTTCTTTAACGATCTGCACTCTCACTTTCCGCACGCACAAGCACACGCACACATCACACACACGCACATACAAACATACACACGCGCATGCACACACACGCACACGCACACGCACACACGCAGGTGGTGTTTAAATTTATTCTCAACAAGAATCCTGTTATTCAGGTCCCGCGGTTCGTGGTTGGTGTGAAAACGTTTTCGACTGTTGTTGATTTTATCTAAAAATTTAAATATTGCCTTTTTAACTGGATTTTTATGGCCACTGTTTTCTGAACTGATGCCAACCAAAATACGTTTGGTAATGTTGCCTGAAGGATATTTCCAATGTTATTGGTAAACTAATGTCACACATTCACAAAATGAGAATAAAATCCAAAGTACTTTGGTTGTTGCTACTCTATGTTTTGTTTGCATTGAAAATTCACAATCTGCTTCATTCAGCCGAGGATGACGTCATCGTGGCATCTCCTGACAAGAATGGCGTCACTATAACATTTCCTGACAGAGGACGCACGCTTGAAAAGACGTCGGCGGAACAAGATTTTTTTGAAAGTAACAGAGAAACGGAAATGTTGTTCAGAAGTAGAAGAACAAAACCATTCACGGGGCCGTTATGCAGAAGAAAGGAACACGTTGTTTATATCAAAACTCACAAGACCGGATCAACAACTTTGGTTAATCTATTTTGGAGGTATTGCTTCTTCGTTTCTTTTTGTGTTTTTTGTGAAAGAATCAAAACAATTGAATTTTGGGGTACTGAAAGGGGTCCAGGGATGTGGCCTTCCTTGCTAGTTGGTCCTTTCTATGGTATTTGGCTGGAGTGTCCTTCTTGGCTGGTCCTGCAAAAAAAGGAGTTGGTTGGCTCTTTCCTTTCTGATCCTTATTGGAGGGGATCTGGGTGCTATCCCAAGATGCATAGGGACCGCATAAACAGACGGACACTACTAAAACATTACCTTTCAGTAAACCGTTGTGGGTGGTTTTAATAAATGTTTTTATCGTTATTCAGATACTCATTGAAGAGGCGTCTACATGTTTTAACATTTGACGTCCAAATTCCTTTTCCAAACCCTTCATTCATCCCCTTCATACTGGACAGTCATCCTTCCCTTCACAAACTGTCGCATTTCGATATCGCTGCTGATCACATGATCTACAACAAGAAGGAATTCCAGCAAGTGATGCCGAAAGACACAGTTTACGTATCTTCACTCAGAGAACCCGTAGCTCAATTTAAATCCGGAGTCAACTTCTTTATGGTAATTGCTTTCAGTTTTCAGAAGACCAACAAGAGAGCAACCAACCTTTAGTGAACCATTGTACATAGATCTAGGAACAGCAATAAAAGTAGTTGAACTGCAGATAGCTCTTGCTTATGAGAACAGATCTATGCAAGATCCATGGAGAGATCATCAGTAACAGAGGTTACTTAGCCCGGGGAATTCTGCAGTCTCACCCGGAGACCCTGTCGCACCAGCCGTACCGTACAGCAAATAGACCTCGCATATTCATTACCATGATCATCCTTTTATAATCCATTTATATTCTAACCAAAACGTGGAAAATTTCACTGATATTTACAGGACGGACAGGATTTCAACATCAACGACAGCGATCCCATCTCGACACTAGTGCGAAATTTCAACACCTATCTATCGGGAAACAATTCGAACAAATTGAAGAAACTGAGAAACCGAAACGCTTTCATGTTGGGGCTGAGACCAGATGACTTTGACGACAGCGTCAAAGTGACGCAGTTTGTGGACAATATTGCAACTGATTTTAGGTGGATATTTTCGGGTTGAGTTTGTGTTTGCGCTTGAGTTACGCGAATGTGTTAATGACGTCATAGTTCACGTCATAACAAAAAGTCATAAAAGTGATGATTTAGCCATTGTCACTATTGACATGTTTAGTGCCAAAATGTTGATAGTGATGATGGCTAAATCATCACTATCAACGTTTTGTAAATATTATTGTCTTTGGTAAAAGGGATGCTTTGTCATTTGTCACATTTGCGTAGCAGAAATGCTAGCTCAAACGCAAACGCAAACTCAAGCTGAACATTCGCACGATTTTAGCCACATGTTGATTGCTGAATACATGGATGAGTCTCTGATTGTGATGAGACGGAAATTCTGCTGGGAAATCAGTGACATATTATATCTTCCTTTACGTGTTCGGAATTACCAGACGAAAGACAAACCACTGGAACCGGAAGTCATGGAGAAACTGACTAATTGGAGCAAAGTGGACGCCATGTTGTATGAAACATTTAATGAAACGTTGTGGAAGAATATTGCTCAATATGGACAAGATTTCTGGGATGAACTGGAGTTTTATAAAAAGCAAAAGGAAAAAATATTTGACTTTTGTTCACCATTTTTAAAAACTAAAAAGGAATATTGTAATATATCAGATTTAGAACAGCACATGGAAATTCCAGGGTCACCCTGGGGGAATCCCTTCAAGATAGATGTTGTGTGGTGTGTAATGAGCAAAATAAGTACAATGATCCTTAGGAATATCATCCGAGTCAGGGAGTACCCGGAAATCTGTGATAACATTGTTCCCGTAACAAATTACAGATTTTTCATGAAATCCAAAACGAGGCCGGAAGTGATGATACATCCGGATCACTGTTCCACCAATAAGACGTCAGAGGGAAGTACCTTTCGGGTACCAGTACCTGTTCTGAAGACCAGACTTTGTTTTGGTACAAAATCTAAGAAAATAAATGACAAAAAGTGATTTTATCTTTTTTTTTTCTTCCCCTTGGATTGGTCGAAATGTTCAAAATTGGTTTCAAAACAGTAATAGACCTTTTTTGGTCATTGATTCCACACTGTTTTTATTGGAATCATGTTTGTAATTTCTGCAAATGTCTGTTCCATTGGAAAAAAACTTCAAATTTTAATAGCTTGGCAACTGTGCGTGTTTGTGAAAGACTGGATTTTCAAATTACAAATGTTTTCTGTGGATATCATGCAATTGCCTTTTTTACCTTTTTTTAAAAAAACCCTCGAATTAACAAATCACAAAAAATTATTGAGTTGCAACTCGTTTATTTACATGTTATTTCCTCCTTTTAACAATTAAGTTTTTTGGGGTTTTTTTTACAATTCGTTATTTTCTGTCGAATCGTGGCAGAATCCTGTCAGCATTGTTATTCAATAGTCGCAACCCATTGAATGCCAATACTAGTAGGATTCTGCGAACATTTGTCAGAAAATGACAAATTACAAAAAATATTCGACGGTTAGCTCTCCTGATTTACTCTAGGAATTAGACATTGGTGCTTCCGTTTCTACCGAATATCTGAAAACATGATAATTCTTATTAAAAATGACATTGCGTCGTTGAACGTTCTGATTTGCTGGGTCGTAACGTCACAGCAGCATTCTGTGTAAATAAATTTCCAACAATGACTGTAGGTTAAAGTAGGTCTAATTATCATAAGACTGTCAAATGCTTGTCCCAAAAAACCTCCGTGACAGCCATCTCAACCACTATGCTGACGAGCCAGCAATGGCTTTTTTTTTGTAAAATATTGCGAAGAAAACATCACGTACCTTCACACATCGTCGTTTCTGACAGGTTAACAGACTGCAGCACTGGAGAAGGAAAACATCAACAGTAATAATTTTACAGACATTTTACGATTATTCGTTTTGGAGTATTTCCGTTATAACACAAAGTTGGAAACGTTGATATCAAAGTCTTAAAACGAATATTAAATCATCAAAAAGTAGTGAGGATAGAATTGGAGACCCCTGTGTTCTAGTTTAATGCTGTCCTCTCTGAGCAAACTTGACATATCCGTAAGACTGAGCCTGTAAAGATTCTTATATGGTCATGCTCTGTAGATTTTAGTCCGAAATACTAAACAAAAGTTACTTGCCAAGTTAGCTCAATCAGGAAGACATCAGAATAGAGCACCAGAGGTCCCAGGTTCAATCCTCATCGGAGGTCATCTTTCAGTTGAATCTTTTTTTTTTCTTTTTGCTATCCCCTGAGAAAGCCTTTTATATGAACATTGCCACGTTTGTGGCGGATCCAAAGAGAGCGCCACGAACGTTTCCCCCACCTCCCCTCCCCTCACCCCTCGGGTCCAATTCAGGGAAAATTGGTCAAAATGTCAGGTTGGCATCCGTATTTTTGGGGGTGGTGCCCCCTCCCGTCTGGTGAATACTGGACCCATCGCTGTGAACAATAATGTGCTATAGCGCTCACTAATGGTAGTGGGTTTTTACCTCCAGGTGTTGCTGTCCAGTACACGGATCACCCAGTCCGTAGCACTTCGGCCTCTGTCGGGCGTTACGAATCAGCCATCGTCGCAGCGGAGAAACGTCTCCAAACGGAGATAGTAAAAACTTAACGTAGATATGCGTAAAGTACTGTCTGCCTATTACGTCTTTTGAGCCGTGTTCGTTATTCACACCGTTAGAGTTTAGTATTATGGCAATAGTGACGATGTAAATAACAGACAGAATTGGTCTGTCGCCTAATACGTCCGCTATCCTGATGAAAATTTAAAAAAAAACACATTCAATAACAGTGGGAATAAAGGGCAATAGCTGAAAAAACATTACGTGTAAACATACCTTAATCCAGGAAAAAGTAAAACATGACGTTTTACATGCTGGCTTGTTGCTAAGTAACATAACAGAATCAAATTTTCCCTTAATGATACGATAGGTTATTTAACAAATTTGTTAAATTAGTTAAATGCAATTCAAATTAGTGGTAGTAAAAATATTTGTCAATCCAAATGAGTAACGGTATATTCACCATGGCTAGTTCTTTAGCATTATTACTGGCCAAAGTGAATTCACAGTTGCTCCATTATATTGCTTACTATTATTGACTACCACTGGTTTTGCGAGGTCTTTTAGTTGCGGTAGATCGGTGTACTACTCAGGTACGGCTGAGTGTAATCTATGTCTCGGGCAAACCT
>JBCAUG010723355.1:0-12421 GCA_038406175.1 Haplosyllis leylae
AGTTTTACCCGACGTAGGTGTTCGCAGCGCAAGTAAATGCGCAAGTAACAGCGCAAGAACTCGATTTCCCGCGCCACCCCTGTTGTGAGTACATACACCCCAAAGGGGGAGTGAAATATGCGGGACATACCAGAATGCTACACCAGTCATGGTGCTTTTCGTGAATACTTTTGGGATGAATATTTTTCACTGGACAGAATGTTTAAAAAAATGTCTTTCCTTTTGGTCATATTTAGTCTGGTTACCGCCCGCATCCCAGTCTCAGGTTCTTTCCCAGGTCCTTTCCAGTGGGTATCCCACTCCTGGCCAGGGGTACCCCAGTCCAAGGCAGGGGTATTCCAGTCCTGGTCAGGGGTACCCAAGTCCCTGGCGGGGGGTACCTCAGTCCTGGCCAGGGGGTTACCCAAGTCCCAGGTGGGGGGTACCCAGTCCTGTCTGAGGGTTACCCCAGTCCCAAGTAGGGGGGAACCCCCGTCCTGGCCAGAACAGCAGAGCGAGCACTTGCCACGCGGCGGGAGGTATGCCTCTTGCGTTCACGCAGGAGGACTTTTTTGTTTTTGTTTTTAAATTGATTCAAAGAGAAAAAACTGTAAATGGGATAAAGTAGGAGGGTAAATGCATGGTAATTGTCAATGGTGAAATGAGTTTTCGAAACTTGCTCGTGTATTGCATTCAAAACAGACACTATTTTAAAACTGAAAAGTATTGATTTAAAATTTTAAAAACATCATTGACAATCTGACAACAGAATCGTCTGTTTTGTGAGAATTCCTTGTTTAGGTCTCCATGACATTTGTTCACATCTGTGAAGAGTTTGTGATATTAATCTGAATATATCTATATCATTGCAAACTCACGTAACAGCAAAGGTATATTAACAGATTTCTGATTAAGAATAGGTAGTCCTAAAAAGCTATTAACAAAATAAAGAATAACACTTAAACATATATAATTTCTTTCAGGGTTTGATTTACTATAGCTTTATTTGTAAAGCCTATTCATCTGGAGTTTGTATACTTTGTTAGTTACCAGTAAGTCAATGGTGAATGAATTTAAATTACTGGGAAATTACTCTTGAACTTAACCATCCACCACATTGACGAATAATAGAGACATCAATGATTTTCAGAATGGTGCGCAGCTGTTGCAGTGTAATTCATACTGAAGTGCTCTTCCTGAATATGTCAGAAATATCAGAACTATATGCGACTAATTTTTTCCCGATACATCGTTAATTCAATGAATTCATGGTTGAGATCTGCAAAAGGCTCTTTGTACAGATTTATCTCACCCACGCTGTCCTCGGTTTAACTCCAGCCATATACACATTCACATCACACACAATATATTTAGTAAACAAAGAGCTATAATCAAATTCTGTTGGGTGTTTCATGCCGTTGGAACATTTTCGAACGAATTTCTAGTTCTACCGTGACAGTACTGTCTCTTCTATCTCGGTTAAAATGATTCACTTTTGTCTTTTTGGGAAGTCATCAGTTTATCAGTCACATCAGAAAAGCATTAGAATAAAATAGATCCTCAGAAAGCTAACATTCTTGCAGACAGTTGATTAATAAAGACAATGAATATCACTAGGAGTAAATAATAATGATAATATTTCATATTTTCTCACCTGACCAGTGCATACTGCCGAGTGTCCATAACAGGAGCACTGACCCTGCACTCCGAGGTTCGCAATGGCATAGTATGAACTGGAAGCAACATTGTCGGCTGGAATCGTCATCCGTATCCTGATCATGGCCGCTGTAAAATGATCTTGAACACTCTTCAAGACCGTGTAGTCATTTTCATAATCCGTACTGGGATCAAAAATTACCTACAAAATTAGGATTTATCTATATTTTTTCTACTTTGTTAATTTTAGAAGGTCTCTCTCATTTTTATATTTACACTAGAGACCTTAAAAGTTTGGTAACAATAAGTATAGGAAAAAAAAGAGATAGGCACCATCATAACTAGTTGGTTCACTGCACATAATGAAACCGAAGTAGTTAAAAAAAGAAAAAATATGTAGATATATCAAATCTTTCCGAAACTGAATGAAGGCAGTGTGGCAAGTTTATGTTTTATTATTCTTGACTACACACCTCTTGTCTTCCAAAGCCAGTTCCAATGTAAGTACTACTGTCAGTAGCGTAGTACTTTTGGATACAGACTGCAGTGGTGGCAGGAGATACCTGACTCCCAGTCTGATGGGAGACAGTCGGGAAAGCAGCCGGACAGTCCTCGGCATAATATCTCCAAGGCAGCCATTCTGCATCGTCCTGATTCATTTTACGTTCAATGCAAATAGCTTTTGGTCTCATATCAGACACAGCTTCTTCACCAGTAACGTGTGGTGAAACGTAAATGATTCTAATGTAGCGAATAAGAAATGGATCAGTCAGGTTCAGTACTATCCACTCGATTTCTGGAGCTGAAGGAACCCCGTTGTTTTCAGTTATGGAGTTATCGGACTGCCAGTAAGTTATCGCATTTGGCGTCTCATATGAAACAGGCGCCGAACCTGCCGTCAGAGTTATCTGTTCCGTAACCGTATCTACCATATATTCCTTCGGGTGTTTTATAGTGTCATTAGTAGCATCGCATTGGAATTGCGTGTTGTCCAACAGAAGAACGCTTTTGGTATAAGTAGTTACTCCATTTGATCCGCACGTTGAGGACACGTCCAGGTTCCTCCCGGTTCTCGCTAAAGCCAGATTTTCAGAGTCAGGAAAACAAGGTTTATCTGGCGGACAGTTAGAGCTTTGACTTACAACGTTTTGGCAGGAAAGGCACAATATCAACACAGCGTATAGCATGCTACACAATATATTCCTAGTACTACATTTGAAAATGGCTTCTGGTGACGTATTACGCAAAGACTCATGAAAGTCCTTTCTCTTGAGGGTTTTACATAATTTGCCACCACCCCCAGTCCACACAAATCTTCTTTGCAGTCTTTTCTTTCTTTTCCTGACTAATTGAGGGTGACAGTTTGTTTCTGTGTTTGCATGAAGAGATTCCATGTTACAATTCCATTGCCATAAACAAACTCAATTGTTTAAATTTCATTAGTACGGTACACGAGATGTTGAAGATTTTTAGTTGATTGTGTTGCATTCCAAGACTCAGAAGTCAGGTGTTCAATCCAGTCGTCAAAAACTGCTGTGTGTCTGCAAATACCAAGTATTCATATAATATAATTATATAACGCCAGGTGCAATCAAGCACACAAATGAATACCAATTTGTTTTTTATACTTCAAACCGACGATGTAACTTTATAGTATTTGCCCTAACAAAATGAATAAATTCAATTGAAACGAAACTGCTTAATTCTTTTCAAAACCTGTAAAAATGTAAATTATTTGGCCCCTGACATTTTCCTCTGAATTCGGAGGCGGAATATTGATTAACCTGCGTACAATCAAGAAAAAGGAATCCAGCTTACTCGATGAAATAGTATAATCAGCAAATAAATATGGTGTATTAACTATATATTAACTGATGTGTGACATTCTATTTACAGAATAATATCAGCCCACACCTAGTTACCTCATACGTTTACAAGAGACGTAATTTTTACCAGTTTTCATTCAGTCTTATTTTGTCATATATTCAAAGAAACTATTAACAAAGGACAAATTGTCCTCAGTTTCGTAAAATGTGAACCAAAAGATCAGTTTTGAAATTGAACACTTACCAAGAAATCGATAGACTAGTTAATAATCCTACACGAAGCTTAAAACAAGACTATTCATTTTGGTTGAAACATATGCATGTAGATCCATCTCGCCGCATGTGCATATGTGCACATGCCACATCATCTTGCAACTTTTTTATTTAGCAAAATATCTGTAGCCATATTTGAAACACAATACAAACAATTCCAAATCGTACACCAAAAGGAAAACATTTAATTTTAAAATATCAAATAATAACATACCCTTCTTCATTCTTCTTATTGTTGTATAAAAACCTAATCCTACATTCTTCGCAACATTCCGACACAGAATAATAGTCTTTACAGCTTCTACTTTGGACGACTGCAAAACACGGACGTATAAAAAAGCAGCAAATTCAGTTAACCTTGCCTGAAATAGTGTGCAGCAGGCGAATGCGACTTTGCATTGGAAATCGATAGTTTAATCATCGGAGTTCATCTCATTAGGTTTTACAGCATCACTGATGCTTGTATAAAATTCGCAAGTTATCGATTTTAATACTGAAGATATCGATTTCTGTGCGCATATTTTCAAACGCATTGATGTTTCTTCATCAACTACGCCCAGTATCGCAATGTTAATACGCCTTTCTGAAAGCGCATTTTCACAGCATGAACAAATTAAATGAATTTCAAGCATTATTCGCACAAGAATCTCTCATTTTACAATCCAATGAATTTGTACATATTCACTGTGAAATGTTTTCTTTATAAATTTGAGCGTATACTGGTTACTTTTCTTTTGAACAAATAAAAATATTAAACTCCTTCCAAAGTATCTAATGAAGATGACAATACATTGAAGATCTATTGGTGATAGCGACGTTTATTTTTTCTCACTTTGAATATATCACCGGAATAAAAGTTACAAAACACAGCAGTCGATTTAATTGAACCAGCTGTTGAAGGAAAAATTCTTCTTGCGTAGTAAATTGGGAGAAGAGGAACAGCTGTCTGGTTTGCTCACCAGTTTTGACCTGTAACAAATAGTGGAGAATCCTATTTGTGGCAGCAAAACATGTTGCACAGATAAGTATCACGAACTAATCTGTATCAGATCAAAATTCTATTGTTGTATATATTATATTACGCAATATTAATGTTGATGATGGGAAATAAAATAAAAATATATTTCAATGTATTCTTGTGAGTTCTTTGATTTGAAACCTCCTCGTACCATTATGACTAGTCTTCTATGCTGGGTGGAGTAACATTTATTCTTCTTGAAATAACAATAAAGAATTTACATGTTTAACACATATTAATAATTAATTGTCTATATTTTCTAACGTAAACCAACTTGATGTCATGAACAAAAAAATCACACTCAACAGTCGTCATTTAATTAACACGTATACAATTAAGCGTTTACTCTATCATTGTGACATTTACAATGTCACACAAAAAAGAATCAGTCAAAAAATACTTTTGACCACCAGGGTCGAATTTTAACAGCATATGAAAAATAGCTGTTTAAATTTAAGTATGGTCGCATTTTTTTTTTGCTCCTAGCTAATACTTATTTGCATTATGCAACTGCAATTACGACAGCAACAAGTAGTATGTAATGTCAAGCGTCATTTACACGTAGCGAGAACTGTACCAAAAAGGCTCAAATATGTTTCTGTGGTACTGCACCTTCTCGGTAAGGAAATAGTATCGCAGTCATAGTCACCCTGTGACGTCGTAACATTCAAGAAAAGCACGACTGCACCGCAGAAGATACAAAGTTGAGTCTGCACACATGTAGATGTAAAGAAATTTAAAAAGGTAATTAATTTCCCTTGGCTAAATTATGCGATTTATATCACAGGAGTCTCATGGCAATGCCATGGATTCACTGCAAGACCCCGTGAAAGTGAAACAAACCACCTCTGTGCAAGTTGTCTCACACGCCACAATACTGTGAGGCTTCATAGTCAGCTTTACTCATGTAAATACTACTGACAAGGATGTTATGGTAAAATTCAAATAACATGCAGTTGGGTACAATAGCTACATTTCGAAAGTATTCAATATCATCAGAAAACTACAGTTAAAACAGTTAAAATCGAACACATATAGTTGCCCACCAGGAGCGAGAAAAAACAGGATGCGCAAACTAACGACGACAAAGCGACTATTGCATTCACACTGAATGTTCACTGTAGCCAGGTGCTCGTCAAGAAAGAAAAACCAAGCAGCAACCGAACTCCTTGTAAACGGAATCCAGTGCATCACACAACATCTGAACATATCCTGTTCTAACTTCTTTCAAGTGTGACCCGCGTTGTGATAATAACATCCGTGCCATTGGGGCCCTCGTACGAATAATATCAGTTTTGTGTTCGGACAAACACCGGATATAAATATACCATTTCATTATGTAGTACAAAAAAAAAATTAACAAGACTTAGATTCGGTATTTGTCAAGATGTGGACATTTACATCGCAAAAATAGCTAGCAAGATTCTATAAAAGACATTTGAGCTCATAGTACTACAAATAAAGTTAGAACACGACGTCGTGAAAAGTCACAACAGGCTGGCCCGTTCCTATGACATAGTTTAAAGTAGGCCTACCTTTCACGAAAGTGCCAAAGCATATTCCCTAAAATCCTATGGGCTCCCCTTTAAATCACTAAGCTGACTCTAAACGAGCCAGCAACAAAAGACAAATACCAGACTCTGTGTTATTTACTTCTAATGAACCTTTGTGTACTGCTACAATGTGGCATGTAAATAACTTATTTCGCATTATTTGCAATCAAAATTAAAAACTAGGAGAAAAAAAAGATCAAAGCGAAGTTTTCAAGAAAATAGAGACTGTCAATATTGCTCTCAGCTTTACATGAGATTTCACGGTTTACTGAAAGTCCTTAAAATAACAGTAAAATTACAAAATGAAAGTTTCATCAAGATAGTCATCATCTTCAAGCCACTGCATTTCACTTTTGGACATTTCGTACTTTACTCACAGTTCCTCATACGTGATACAATAAAAAATTATTTATTTTCTTTAAAGCTCCCACACACTAACATCGTTGTTTAAAATTTTTATACTGCTACACTTCCCCGAGACCTCTGTAGATATTGTTGGAATACGACGGCTACAAAAGTGTACAGCACAATAGCAATAAATAAATATTTGACTTTCTTCAAGTATATTGATATCAAAGCGTAATCCGATTCCCTAAGACCGCGTGTAACACCTAATGTTTGTCTCTGCTAATGGCAATGTTCGTTTATATCGACGACAATGGCTCTGCGCCAACTGAATATGAAGTATCCAGTACCAGCTCCGATTGCGACAGCTATGCACAGCCACACATTGTATGTCATAAATATGAGCATCAGAAAATAACTCATCACAACTTGTAGGACGTGCAGTAGTGTCTGTATCAAGTGCGGCAAGCTCATCATTGTGACCCTGTGAAAACACACAAAATGTAATTAATCTAATGATGTTATTACTTAATAAAAGACGTAATACATAATATGTTATCATTTTGAATAAGTCCGACTAGCAAACGGTACCGAAAGTAACCCAGAATCAACATGATTCTTACCCGACTGTTTTGTGGGTTTCTGTTATCATCGTCTCTGCATTGTCCGGGGATGTGGGCACGGGCATCGAATTGTAACGGACCATCACACGGGAGCGTCGTAACAAGTGCTCTCTCAGAACTTTCAAGCCTTCATACAAAGCAGCCATCACAAAAACTGCAATGCATGATCCCAGCATACCTAGAAAAGATTAAAAAAACTGAGCTGAATAACTACACTTTTTACCGTTCACAACGAGTTCAGTTACAACGAACAAATTGCTCATCACTAAAATCATTGACGTGATGTTAAAAAAAGAGTTTGGTTACACCTGTCAACAACTTGTAAGGAGCAATTTCCTTTGCATTTTTCCACCCGCCGTAAGCGGGATCAAGTGCAATGAAAATTAATAGTAGAAATTTTGCACCACAGTCTATGCGGTCTGAGATTCTTCAGAGGTTGTCCGTGGTATATTGTGGTCGAAAAGAATATTTTGACAAAACAAATAATGTGAAGTTGCACTGTGCGGAAGACCATTGCTGAATCTTTCGATTAATTCTCTCAACTCAAAAAAAAGAAAGTGAATACTTGTGAAGTTTATTTTAAAAAATGCGATCCTTTTCCAAAAACGTTTTGTCTTAAAAAGTAAATGAAGTACAGTTGATATCACGCAACATCAGAAAAACTGAAGAGTATCGCACTTTTTTTGTCCAACTTTCCACTTCCAAGGAATTGTAAACACACAACACCCAAATCAAAATCCATTATTCACACACGAAATTAACCTCTTTGTTTCTTTTTGAATGAACATGCAAAGTCAACTTACACTTCTTGCATAAGTTTTTTTTTGACAAACTTTTTTCTCACCTTGCCAACTTGCCGTTGTCCATTCTTGGAATAGTATTGTGGCTTTTGTGCTAGCGTGGAAATACATCTAAAATTTAAGAAAAGGCAAACAGTTAAATGTTTGAATAACATATAAGAAGAATTAAGAGTGAGATGAAGAGGAATTTAGAGGAAGTGAAATTATGGATTCACGGTGATTCACACATTCTAGGACGTGTTTGCTCGAAAATAAATAGAAGCATCACAAGTTTGGATCAAATATTTTCTATTTGGACTGAAATACCGGTATGCAAGAACGTAAGTTTGGATATAAATACTAATCTGTTAGGCTATTGAAAAAATAATACATTTTCCAAATATTACCACAAAAAGTACACTCCTTCAAAGAAAGATACAAAGAAGTTCGTTGCCCTTCAGCATATAAGAAAGAAGTCAACACGACAAGAGATGTTCAAACAAGAAGTCTTTCTTTCTGCTTTCTGTTGTGTAAATCCTTGGCCTAAGGCTTAGGTAAAATTAGGAAATCCCCTACTCAAGAAAATTTACAAGAAATTTTATTCCTGATTTCCAAACTGTCAAGACGACAGGTGCGGAGGTGGTCAGCCCGTATTCTATTTTACTTGTAAAGGTGTCATTTTCTGCCCAAAGCTTTCATTCTCCATCTCGGTTCTCCACAAACTCGTCAAAACCACACTTTGCAACATTAATGGTAAAAAAAGATATTCTTTACAGGAAAAACAGAAGCTCGTTAAAGTAGGGTGCTCATTTTAACTGAACCCCTTGTCACACAAAGCTTGTGACTGGGACGCAGACTCAAGTTCATTTAAGCAGGGAATAATTATTTCAGGTTCATCGTCATGAATATCACTGACTATCAATCCCGCAAAATTTTTAATATTCTGAAATTGCTGTGATATTTCTCCCAAACAGTTAGAAGAGCATATGTTCAGCGAACTTGGCACCGCTAAGAAATAAATTCACATCAAATTCACCTGTGAACCCAGCCTGACCATTTTCCATGAATAATCTGGACAAACTTTAACTTTTAACTTCCAAAAAGTACAATTTCAACTCACAGATGAAACTTACAAACATCTGAGTTGAAGGAACAGCGTGTAATATTTACATACTATGTATGATTTGTACAGACGCAATGAAGGGGTTCTCCTACTAAAATTCAGCCCTAACTGTCTGGATCCCATGTTCTCACCATGTGCAATTTTAGGACAGACAGCGCAATGTCGGCAGTAATGTATCCAGAAACTGGTTTGGCCAGGCCAGCACATCACGCAATTTCAATTTCACACATCATGGATGATTTCACCCACTCCTTGATCTTCACGTTTTGTGAAGTATAGTTGTTTTAATAAATAATAGTATGTATGTACGTATTTCTGTGGCCACATTAATAGTGATTTTTCCCGTCAAGTGAACAAGTTTAAATGATTATTTTTAAAGTGGATTGAGGGTGAACTTCAAATTGAATTGATTCGGTTGCACCAACTTGATCATGTTTTATGACCTTTATCTCATGTTCAACAGTTGTGTACGAAAGATGCGTTTCAGTCCGTCGTCTTGGTGTGACTCATTGCCAGTGCTAGGTCCATGGTACTTTTTATTTCGAATGGTAAGTTGCATAATCTTTGATGGTACTTGGCGAGAACTTAGTGTGAGTGCTGATTGGTCAGTTTCACCGTCACCGAAACATCTTATTGGTCAACTCAGTGGTTTTCTGTTTCCGCTTCACCCTCGCCAAGTATGATCTTTCTTTGTCAAACGTAACATTTATTTACATTCACCAGTAGTCCAACAATGACGATGCATCGTTGAACCTTTGCATTGCTGGCTCCTAAATGACGCCCTGGCAGTATTCTGTGTGAACAAATTCTAACCAATGACTGCAGCTTAAATTAGGCCTACTTATTATAAAACTGCCAAAGCATGTATCCAGAATGTTAGGCCCCCCCCCCCCGATTTCAACCACTATGCTGACTCTAAACAGCCAGTAAAAACAGAACATTATTAGAGCGGATTTCAGTCTTTTTGAGAAGCAATAGAAAAATCACTTTTCACTCGTTTGTATACATTCTTTCATGAAGTTTTGGAATTGCTACTTGGACGGAAACTACAATTTGATTGTCACTAATTATACTATATAAATGTCTAATCCATTGGAGGGCTCTGAGAGCAAAAAGACTTAAGATTCCCAAGGGTGACAGAGGTTGTTCATGGGATTACTGTTCATACAATGGGCCCAATATGTTGGGAACTGAAGACTTCAAGCTGGCACAAGGCTAAGGGGAGGCTGGTTTATACTAAACCACAGTATCCTTCAGGAGTTGATGACAGACCTTACAAATGCTATCAATGGAAGAATACAAATGAGCAGCCTCTGTACAGCCTTTATTGAATAAACTCCCCAAGACTGTAAATGGAGAGCATTGGGAAAGATACAATGTTCAGACTACCCTCTGAAGGGTAGTTACATGCTCAGTGAATGTTAGGCTACTGCCAGGTCCATTCCTCAAATTTGCATAATTCTAGGCATAGTCATACACTTTAAACTCCGATAGCTACTCAAGCTGAATAAACTGGACAGAAACAGCACAATAAGAAGAACCACAAAGAGTAGCCAGAGGGCTGCAATACATGTCTGCTTGAATGTCACTAAATACAGTTCAATTTTGATAGATAAGTCCATTTATATGTATCAATTATACCAGTCATAATAGTTTAATTAAGCTGGATGACTGTAGACTCACTTCCCCTGTGTCAAAACCTTTCACAATTGCCTAGCAAGGCTAATTTGGGTGTCTCCATGAGGTTAGTGAGTTCTGCTGAGAGCTGCTTTTAAAGGGATGGGGTACCCCCCAGCCAGGTCAGAACAGGGAGGTACCCTGGGGTACCACCCCGGCCAGGGATGGGGTACCCCCTTGGCAAGGATGGGGTGTCCCCCCAGCCAGAATCTGGGGTACCCATCCCCCCCCAACCGGGATAGGACAGTAGAGCGAGCACTTGCTACGCGGCGGGCGGTATGCCTCTTGCGTGCACGCAGGAGGACTTTCCTGAAGACACAAAACTATACTCATGCAGGCGGGCAACAGATTGGTGCAAGCGAACTGAATCTCATCACTGTTCGAAGAAATTACCATGGCAAAAATTGACAGAAGAAATACACAAAAGGACTGAGCTTTTCACACTTTACCCCTCCATTTCGGGCCATGGATACATGACAGATTTTGACCACATACACTTCATTATCCCCCCCCCCCAAAAAAAAAGTGGAGAAAGACGACTTCCTGCACATTATTACCCCATCCACCAAAATGGTCCGCCAGATTTGACACAAAATGTCTCCACAACTGTGTCATGTTTTGCATCAAAAATGGTCTTTTGCGAAAAAGACCCCAGTTATGGAAACAATTATTAATTCTGTGGGAAATATTCAAGCAAATGTACCTTCATGGAATGACTAGTATCAATTGAGTGACCATGATGTCCACCACCACCATGCATGGAATGGTTCGTCATACTGTGGTCCATACTTCCATGATCCATCATACTGTGGTCCATACTGCTGTGGTCCATTCCACTGTGATTCATCGTTTGATGCATGTTGTGATCCATATGCTCCATGTGATCATGCCCTCCAGTAGCCATTGTTTCTTTTTATGGTCAATGAATCCACAACTATCGAGAGGAAATAATAACTTATATTTGATTGATAAATAAAATGTAATAAAAGTAATTGTGTACGTGGCAAAATTACAATTCAATTGTATGAATATTGTACTTGACTTCTTGTAACTGATGTACTAGTACTTGACTTCTCGCAATGATGTAAGTTTCGGGGCGTGATTCCCTTTTGACAAGTGTCGGTGTGCTGAATCACGCACGCTTTTTTTACATTCTACGTCACTACAACCCATTCCACAATGCGTGCATGTACACGGAAGAGAATCTGCTGCACAACAGAAAGTGTAACGCGACTCGTCCCCAAAAACACAGCAGACAGTCAAATGTTTACCTTTGCCTGATCACACAAACCACCACTAGTGCATTTACATACTGATTTACTGAATCTTGGCCTATTTTAATTGCTAGTTTATAACAATCAATTTAGCATCTTACTCGACTCAAATGACAGCTGTGTTACCATGTCACTGATCTATGTCCTCATTATAATTTTTATTATATAGTGTACTTTCAATCTGTCGTGGAGTCATAAAGACAAGGACACGGTTGTGGTAGGCGTGAATGCTGGTTTATTACAGGGGACCAAGTTGTACATAGCTCGGGTAGATTTACTGAAGTGCCCGCTGGTC
>JBCAUG010723366.1:179-12419 GCA_038406175.1 Haplosyllis leylae
TGCAAATATCATAAATATTGTTCATGCTTTTATCAACATTTTCCGTGATTATCCCAAGCCTTAATTGTCACTGCAACTGTACACCTTTCCATCCATGGGTGATGGGGCACATGGGCATGATAATGCATAGATCTAGATAGGGGACAAGAGTGTTGAGGCACATCGGTGATGGGGCACATGGGCAATGGGACACATGGGCAATTGCACATTATTGGCTATATCTCCATTAATACTGAATGGATTCCTACAAAAATTTAACTGAACATAGATATTAATGTATTCTATCTAATTACACCTTGATTTTTCCATGATGGGTTGAATTAAAGGATATTTCAATGGATTTTAAATGTTATCTGCTACCCACCTGCCTCCTTGCTGGCCTCTCCAGGGGAATTCTTGGCTCTTGGCTCTTTTGCCTGCCCACCTGCTGACATGCTTTGTGCATGCAGTGACATCACATGGCTATTTTTAGTAGTTTGCCCAACATCTTATCACAACAGCTAGGGAAGGTGGTTATCTCTGCCTCTGTCAAAAATAATTTAAATCATTCGATGCTACATGTCATTAATATGCATATTCTTGGAAAAATTCCCCCTTTCTGCCCCATTTATAATTTTTTCATTTTGACATTACATACCCTTAGAGAAACATTAGATTTATCACTCGTATTAATTTTGATCTGCCAACCCATGTACAAGATGAGCTGTGGCCAATCAAAAAAATTCACAAAATCTCAATTTGTGAGAAAACCGCTAATCAAAAAATTCTCAAAAGGTACCATTTGACAGCTAAAAAGGTCCCCTACAAATCATCAATGACATTGGACCCCCACCATCAACCCTTCATGCTGTAAATGGACAATTTATGTTTCCATCTGAAAATAGTCACTTACTTGAATGGCCACAGCTCGGAGATGGACTGGGGAAAAAATTCCTCAATTTTGCCTAAACCAAGTTAGATAGATTGACACCTTCATGCCAATTTTTGGGTCCAAATTCCAAATACCCATCGCTCTAAAGATTAAACTTTTTGATATGTCGAAAAATGTCTAAAAGTTGGCACTTATCAGCCCAGTAAATGGCCAATCAGTAACATATTCACAAATCCAAACCAAGGTATCTAGAACACCCTAGCCTAGAACACCCTTTAAGCTGTCATAAATGTGTCAGAAATTTTTTAAAAATGCAACCTTCATTTTTGATGCCCAGCAGGACCCCCCTTAGTGTGTCACACCTTCCCAAAAATAGAACCATTATATAGCCTAGTTATCTGCCCACCCAAAATCCCCAGGACACTTTGATGAATTGTTGCTCCTTCATCAAGAAAACTTTGAATTTCTGAAGGCAGCCCATTTTGCACAAATACTTGAACAGCCCTGGAGTTGCCAAAAATTGCCATATATCAAATTTGACTAAAAAGGGCCTTAGGAGATGTCATAAGGTGTCTTGAGTCCACATTTGACAAAAAAATTCCAATGGGAAGTGTCTAAATTGCCAAAAAAAAGTTGCCAATCACTACGGTATATTAAGGTGGTTTAAGTGTAAGCTACCACCTAAAAATGAATTGTTACAAACACACCACCTAAAAATGTTTATCATCACACTATTTGTTCATAATAAAAACATGGTGTTAAATATCTTGTTAAAAAGGAGTAAAGAAGAGGAAAAAATAAACATTCTTTGGCGTTGGTTCTTTCTTCATCCTTGAAAAACATTTTCCACAATTAGCTGGTTTAATTCTAGCCATTATATTTGACATTGGTGCGTGTACCCATTTGAAGTACAATACGTTTATAATGACTATGCTTAATCATTCGCATCAAATAATTATGTAGCTGAGAAATTTACGAATTTACTAGGAATTAAGCATCAAGTGTTGGCGTTTCCACTGTCCCATGAAAAAGATGAATCTTTTGAACTCTGTGAAATGTTTTGTAGCAACAATGCTGCAAATGGCAAGTAATTAAAAATAACATTTCCATTTTTGGTAGAACAATTATTACCGACAACATACATAGTACACTCCCCTGGCTAGGGTTGGAAAGGGATCCCCTCCACCACACCAGCCCCCTCCCCGTCATCCAGGGTAGGAAGAATACGCGAGGTCTTTCTGGTTGTGTAATGCTGTGTGAAACCAGATATTTTGCAATGTTAGATGAGGGGGCCAGAGGCTTGAGTCCACCTGTGTGAATGATCTTGGTAGGTGCAGGCACAATTTTTGTATCTTTTGTTGATAGCTTGCTGGATAGAATTTCACTCTCCAAAAATTGCTAGAGTGAACACCTGCAGCAAGGGAGTTTGTGTTTAATATCCTGAACGCAAAACAGTCAATCTGACCAATGTAACCTTTATTTAAAGGTGGATTAAATTGTCTCATTGATTACATAAGAGATCAAATGGGACACTCCATGGGTAAGGTCAGGGCTGAACAAGATTTGCTGATTGGATATTCTGATGGAGCTGTCACTGGGTGTGTACCGTACATTCAATACGTCCACAAACCTAAGTAAAACTATACATTCACACATGTGCATAATTCTGGGGTCATGAAAGTAATTTTTTTTGTTTCTGAGCTTTAAAATTGTTACGCTTTTGAAGTACAGATTTACATTGCTCATTTGTTCAAATTTATCCACTGGAAGGATTTCAGAGGAAAATGGCAAAGCGACATGAGGTGTTCTTACATTTAAAAATATTTACCCAAAAGTTAGAAAAAGGCTAAGGAAGGGATAAATTGCATTTATACTCCACCAAGTACTCCTATTTCAAGCTTAATTAGTAGCCACAGTCGACAATGCTTTTTAAAACTTTTATTCTGTTTGGGAGATTTTAACTGTCAAACATTCAATTTCACACACATGTAAAACAGTCAACAAATAAAACATTGCAAATATCATAAATATTGTTCATGCTTTTATCAACATTTTCCGTGATTATCCCAAGCCTTAATTGTCACTGCAACCGTACACCTTTCCATCCATGTTGTACTACTCTTTTTCAAACCAGTACGTTTTCATGCCACTTTCTCTAAAAATACACTCTCTGAACATAATGCATCTGAGCTTGGTTAATTGTCCCCACTCTGGTGTGCTGTGCTGTGCTCTTGTATACTTAGTTATTGTCCTGAGTTTGTGTGAACTTCCCTGTGTTGTGAGTGTCTGACTATGACATGATACTGTATAGGTCCCTTGTACCACTTCTATACATATGCATCTATTGTTAAGTTGTTCAGGGCTTCCACAAACTTTTTCATGGAGTCATATCTCTGGTCCATGGAGATGTCTATGTATCTCTTGAAGGCATCACTGGACCAATCACCCGAGGAGCAAATCATCTCCCCTTCCAGATTGGATTGGTATGTGAATATAGCACCTCCTCTGTATAATGAGTGTGTAAATATTGGCTACTGTCTTCTCCTATTAGTTTTAGCCATTTCCTGAACCTGGCAATTAGCTGGTTTGCTGATAAGGCTAGCAGTCCCTCCTTTGTAGGTATGACTAGTGCTGGATCCTCAAGCCTTGCTTTTATGTTGTTAACCATGTGATGTGTCCAAAACACTGGGCATATACCCTAGTTGTGTGCAGGCAAGACTGGTACTATGAGTATCTTTTCTCTGAATTGAATGGTTTTTGACCATCTTATTTCTGCCATGACAGCCTGTTGAGGGTTGGTCTGGTGCAAATTCTTCCTCTGGAATTGTTGCAGTCCATTGAATGTGGTCATTGTGTCAGGCACTAGATTGCTTTTTCTGAGGAACATATAGAACCCCAGTAGTACTCCTGTCCAAGCTACCATTTCTGTGATGTCTTTGAAGTCCATCACTTTACTCATTTTGGTGAGGAGAGCTGGTGTTATGGGTGCTGCTTGCTTGACTGCATGTGGCATTACTGCAGTTCTTTGTTTGCATACTTTCTTAGATCCTCCTGATGCTCCTTGCCTCCTTTATGGTTAATGTCTGTTATTTGTGGGTCCTTCAGGGTGGGCAGTCTCCCAGTTGGCCATCCATATGTTAACCATTGTATAATTTCCCTGTCTTCATAATTGTTGAGGAGGCTGTCTAGTAGTTCTAGATTCCAGTGGGATTGGACTGGTATTCTTGCTCCCCATCTGTTGGGATACCCTCCCTTTAGTACATCCTCATGTAGTTTGATGTTGTGATCCAGGTTGTATAGCCATTTACAACTGTCCTCAGATTCTATAAGCAATTTTGGACCTTCCTTATATATTTGCTTCTGACCTGTGTTCCTGTGGGGCCCATTCCCCTTCTCCTATGTATATCCAGTTCAGTTGCTCCTCCCACCTGGTGTCCTTGATGTCAAATACTTTGATAGTTTCTTCCTTGTTTTCCCACTGCTTTTGATTGCTTGTGTCTTGTCCTTCTGAGTTGTTTGGTACTTCTCCAGAACCCTCTGAGGTACCTTGTTTGCTTGTATTCTTTTTCTTTAATTTGCTTGGTACTTTTTCAGTGCCCTCTGTGCCCCTTCAGGTGCTATGATGTCCTTCATTGTTTCCCCCTGCATCCCTTTGCTGACTTCCCTTGGTTGCCTGTTGCTTTCCTCTTGTAGTCAGTCCCTGTGGGGGCATGTGGGGTGTCCTTCTGGATGGTCCCTCACTTTGTTGTCCTTGAGTATGCAGGCAGCGCAGGCTTGGATGACTTGCCTTCTGGTAGCTTTTGGGCCTGACCCAAACCAGGCTGTGTGAGGGGCAGTTTTGTGGCATCCCTCTGCCCTGTTAAAGTCACTGTAGTACCATTTCTTGGGTGGTGCTTGTGATTCTGCCATCCTGTGCTGAGTGTCAGTGCTTTGGACTCTTCTGTAGAGTATGGTTTCAAATCTGTCTAAGTTTGACTCCCAGGAGTATTCCCCTGTTTCTATGGATGTGAGTATAGCCGCGTACATTTTCCTGAGGAGGTTCCATTCAAAGCTGTACATGCTAGTGTCCTTAGTAGTTTTAGCCTGCCCAGGATTTGTGCTGGTTCTGTGCATGTTTCTAAGGTGTGTGTCTCCCCTGCTACCATGTACTCAAAGTGCATTTCTTTGAATTCTAGTTCCTCATCTGCCCAGTCCTCCCCCAGGTTCTTTTGTGGCCAGATCTGTTTTTGCCTTACTACTGTTGAGACTTTGTCCAGCATGCTAGACCTTATCTTTCCCCCCTTCCCTTCAGTGTCTCCTTCTACTTTCCTGAGTGTTACCATGTACTCACCCTCTTCTTGTTGGTGAGTTGTGCTAACCATTCTTGCATTACTGTAGGGTTGCCTGGGTTCAGTCTGCTTTGTAAGTCTGTCTTTAGGGTTGATGTACCTCCCATCCCAGTTGTCTTGTTAGAGTCTGTGATGAATGCTTTCAGTATCTCATGCTGAGGGTCAGAACCCCCTTTCCCTTCCAAGGCTGTTTTTAACTGTTGCAAGAGCAACTGTTGTGAGGCATTGGCTTGTGTTGCTTGGGGAGGTTGTGTGACAGGTTGTTGAGGTTGTGTGACAGGTTGTTCTTCCCCTCTGAGTTCTCTTAGCTGTTGTTTTAGTGCCTCAATTTTCTTGGTTTTCTCTTCTTCTGCTTTCTTCTTTTCCTCTAGTACTGGATCAGTTCCTTTTGTGGCCTGTAGTTGAGCCAGCTGTTCTCCTAACGACTTACTGGCTTCTGTTTCTGTCCTTTCTTTGACCTCAGCTGCTGCTTTTTCCAGCTCCCTGATGTTCTTTTCATGGGCTGCTGCAGCTAGCTCTCTGGCTTCTTTCATATGTGTGATGGAGAGTTCCAGCGCTTTGGCTCTTTGCACTTGTTCCTCCATCTTGTTGCGAAGTTTCATTTCTGTTGCCTCCTGTTCGAGTTTTCTTGTGGCCTCTTTCTGTGCCTCGAACCTCTCTTCCAGTGTAGGCATTTCTTCAATTTGTATGATGGCCTGTTCTACTTTGCCTTTTAGTTGCTTGCCTAAGTCCCCTGATAAATGGTAGACCTTGTAATCCCCAACTTTTGATGCTTGTCGTTGTGGCCTTGCCATGCACCAGTTTGTGGCTGTGTGTGGTGGTGTCCCACCTGTGTAGTTTTTCCCACTGCTTGTTCAATGTTTGTGAGCTAGTTTTTTTTGGGGGGGAGCCCTGAGCAGTAAGCGTAGGTGCCCGATGTTGTGTGCATGCACATTTGTGCCTGACCCAGTCTAGATCGGCCTGTTTGCCTGTGCCTCAGCCCCACTGTGCATGAAATTGTTGTTTGTGTCTGTTCGTCCCAAGCCTGTTGTCGAACATTTTCTGCTAACTGTGAGTTATTTTCAGTAGTTACACCTTACAGCAAGAGCTGTTGCGAGGTCTTTTAGGTGTAACGGAACGCGATGGTACGGCAGTTGGTCTCGGGTACGGCTGAGACTGTGTAACACTACGAATGATCCTATAGACCCCGGGTACCGCAGATCTCTCTGAGGTATGTCTTACATCTAGTTTCACATAAGCAAGATGTGGTTTAGGTTTCACTGGTTTATTGCAGTAAGTTACAACCTCATGTGGTACTCTCAGCATTCAAGCCTAATCAGCATTTAAGCCTGGTACAGTGAATGGTGCGATGACCCGGTTCAAAGACACTGATGCCTTGTGTGCATCAGCTTAAGTACCCTAGGTACTTTACCTTGATTGGCTCTGACTAACGACTATAGCCATTGGCTACTCATCTGGTTGGATCCCTGCGGGGCTCTCAACCTAGAATGTGTAGTCGACGGCTGCACGGTACTTTGGGACCGTGCACTGTTATCCCTATGGCTCCTTGGTTTCGACTGTGCCTTAAGTGTCTGTTTCTCCCTTAAATAGACCTGGTTGTCACACTTCAATAATTCCATGGAATGCAACCCGTGGTGATGCATTCCGACCACATTTGCACCTCACTTCATGTTTTCTGTTCCGTTTTCATTTCCCAGTGGTGACAGCTGAGCTCTTTCTTAATCCAATTTCTGTGAATTTAAGTGGGACCACCCAATGACCCAGATGTCCGAGTAATCTAGTTTACTTATTTAGCTATTAACCTCCTGGTCTGCTTGACAAACAGCCACTTTTGTCCAATTATTCTCGTTGTCAACTAAACATCGACAACAGATTTTGCGTAACAAATGGTCTAAATTTATGTTTGAATTTGGTTTTTGCTTAACACCAGTTATGATAAATCTCGACCATAAACATCTAGATTCTGATTCCCATAACGGAAACTAAGACTCCAGATTAGGGGTGGGCATGAGAGCAGGTTCAAGGAAGAGGTCTGGTTTTAACATTACAGTTTTAGAAGTATAAAATAAAGAACGAACGCAGCGTCAACATACACACATCAAGGGAAGAGTTACTGTGAAATAGTTTGTAATCTGGAACAAATTGAAGCATTTAGAGTCAAGTCATGAATGAGGAAGGAGGAGGAAGAAATTGAGTTTGTACTTATCTACAACGAGATCGATGCTAGATCAATATAAAACATTTAGATGCTGGCACTTTCGAATAGCTCCGGTAATTTGTTTGCAAATCGCCAGACATCAAGCCTCGCCTGGATGACACACATTACTGTCATACACTTTCAGGTTCAAACAAGAAAGTACAATGAATCTATGCGGTGGTGCAAAATCCAAATATGCGAAGAAATGGGAGCAAAAAGGAAACACAATACCGATTAAATATTGTTTGTATAATATCTTTAAATTGTATCCAGAAATAATCTGTTAAATTGCGTATAAAACGCCACTGCAATTTTTCCATTGGAAGGTCCTGACATCTTTATTTTTAAAAAAATTCCATTGTACCGTGGTCGCAAATGTAGAAATCATTCATGTTTTTCAGGGTAATGGTAAATGAAATAATTGCGAAGGATATTTGTAAAGAAGAACTCCTAAACTGTAATATTATTATATAAACCATATGTGACAGATGGTAATGTTTCGCATTACGACAAAACACGGTAAAGTTTTTGCGATCCGTAGTGTGAACCACAGTGGTGGAAATGTGAAATGATAACGAATTTTTTTTACAAAACATATGCCGACGCATCATTTCAAACTACACCAAGAAAAAAGGACTACCAAGGGGAATCCTCCAGCAGCATCTGTTTTAGACGGGATTGAAGACATAGCTGACGAGCCACAAGCGATGTCTTGGTGCCCTTTCTTATTTTGTCAACTTAATCGATTCTCTCAAATGAATTCTTTCTAAGCCCTGTCAACACTTAGCCCAGGACAGAGATACTTTCAAATCACTCTTTTCAAACAAACGTTGAAATACAGCTCACTATTATGCTCAAAAGATGTCAAATTGTAATCTAGTAATCTAGTTTACTTATTTAGCTATTAAAATTGTCAAAAAGTCAAACAGCTGGACTAGGAATAAGGTTCACAAAAGAACTAGATAATGAGGTTCACTCATAATGATGTCAATTTTGATATCACATACAAAAGTCATCAAAATTGGTGACTTTCATATCTGACATCAAAATTGGTCTAAAACATATTTTATGAACATTTTGAGTATTTTTGATGACCATCACACATGACATCAAAATTGACTTTATTATGTGTGAACCTCATTGTGTTAAGGTTTTTTCGTGAACCTCCCCCATAGTCAAGCTGTTAGACTATTTGATACATGACATATTCATTGAAATATGACTTGAGTCAAGTGTATTCACTTGGTAGTGGGTGTATTCAGTGAATTTAGTGAATACATTCACTAAGGTAGGAAAATATTTGCCCAGGCGATGTTGGGGTGAATTTCTGGTGCATATTTTTGCTCAAAAGTTGTAATGCTGTGTGATCTTAATTAATTTGATCCATTTTTTCCAAAAATGATAACATTTAGTAAAAAAAAAAGTAGTCCCTGGACTCCAAAATGATTGATTTGGTGAAGTTGTCAAATTTATCATAATCATGTCAAAATGTCACATTTTCCTTGTTTCTGAAAGTAATTCTTGTCTAATGTGAATAGAAGACCACTCAAATTGAAGCTTAGGACCTCCTCTACAAGAATATGAAGTAATTTTGCTACCAAGAGGCCCATAGGGTACTTTGTTATTGAAAAAACTTGCTGACATTGGCAATTTTTAGACATAATTTTGTCATTTTAGGTGCCTAATGGGCCCCTATTGACAAAATGACTTCATATTCTTGTAGAGATCAATTTGAGTGGTTGTACGTCAAAATCAGATAAGAATTGTGATCAGATAAGAAATGAGGAAAGAGTGATCAAACCATGAAAACATGTTAATGATGCTAATGTTGAAAATGTTACCAAATCACTCATTTTGGGGTCCACAGGTAATTATTCATCTGATTTCACCATTTTTGGAAAAAAGAATCAAATCAATTGATGCTACAAGCCATTAACCCACAAATGGTCAAAGCTCAGACCCTGGCCATAAAAAAATTGTCATTTTTTACCAATCCAAATGACATACATTGACACCTTCATGTTAATTTGTGGGCCAAAATTCCAAATACAAATCATTTTAAAAGGTTGTGAACTTTTTGATATGTTAAAAAGTCCAAAAAATTGGCACTTAACAGCCCAGCAAATGAGCAATTGCTTACATATTCAAAAATACAAAACAGGGTATGTAGAACACCCTGGACTGCACCTATGGACTGATTCTTGATCAAATATGTCAGTGCTAGGCACCCTTTAAGTCATTGCAAATGTGTCAAAAAACCAAACTAACCAATTTGACAGCCTGTAGTAGCCACTATTTTTGGTGGGGTGAGACACACTTAAGGCCCATCATGTAGCTTATTGATCTGGGCATCTTGTGCCAAATCTGAATATTGCAGGTTGGACACACCATTTTCGAGATATATTTGATTTTCTGAAGGCACCCATTTTTGGCAAAATTTCGAATGTAAACTTAGACCACCTAAAAAGCCTGATGGCGCAATATCACACCTGGTATTCGACCACCCTTCCTTCGCACGTTGTCATTTCCTATGCTTTACTGTCTAATGATGGAGGAAAAAAGTCAAAATCTCCGTTATCAATTCAAATCTTCTTTCCATAACCAAATAATGACTTTAAAGTAGATACATGTGGCTTACAGATAATTTGTATCTCATAACAGACCCATTTCGAATGATTGGAATGAATGTAATTGATAATGTTTGCAGAAACTGCCTTGAAACATAAGAAGGGTACCATTAAAATATTTTCCACACCTAAATGCTAAGATATTCTATTCTAGATAAATGATTGATAAAAGTAATATCAAGACTTAGCTTTCCAATGGCAAAAAATCTAGCCTTTATATTAGCAAAAAGTGTTCTCTCAAAAGGTAATTTTCTAGGTCAACAATGCCATTGAAAAGCTTTGTAAAGTTGTCAGTTATTAGTGGCCATTTTGTTGTTTTCTGTTATTTTGTGTATTTTTTCTGCGGTATTAACGTTTTGAAATAACGGAATTAATAAGCAACAACAACAACAACAACAAAACAACCAGTAAAACAAAATCTTGAAAAGAAATTCGTCATGTATTTTAAGGAAATACAGAAACGATCAACAATACTCATAAAAAATTTAAGTTTACTGGAATAATTTATAATGACTTATTCTCTAGTTTCATCATAGCCACTGTGAGATCATTGTCAGTTGAAGATATTTCGCAAACATTTTATCTTTTTGGAAATTAAGTGTAACATTCCATTTTTTTGCATGTTTCCATAAAATACATGTTTCTTTACTGTTCTTTAGCGGCAAAATCAAGATTATGACTGGTTTTATTATCTTTAATATTTAATATTCAATTTAAAAACTTTAAAGGGTCTCGTCTATTCATAATCACAAGCAATTAAACTTGTGAATCATGAATAGACGAGACCTTTAAACTTTTTTAAATAAGTTTTTTAAAAATGTTTTTATTTCTTAAATTTTTGGAGGACACATGTCCTTTTTGTAGGGCCACTGATACCCCTGTTTTGGACTTCTGGTGATGTGTGCCCTGGGTTTCAAAGCCAGGGTGGATCCCTCGCTTGCGTGCTCCCTCGCTTGCGTGCTTCCTCACCTGCGCATGATGGATTCCCCAGATTCCCCTCTGGTGCAACACCCACTGACCTCTTGATTGATAGCTAAGCCAAGGTCACGGACCAAGTAAAATCATTCTTTTGATCTGTCGTAGTCCAAGATCGTGGGCAAAATTCAATAGAAAAATTCAATGGTCCTCTTTTGGACAAGTGGGTATCATGCACGAACACCATTCAGAAACACTAGGTTTTGAATTCAGTAATGTGGCAGTCGAATGTGTGGAATGAACTTGAAAATCATTTTTAAAAACGTGTAAACCTCTCACACCACAAGTTTGAAACGTTCCTGCAAAATATAATAAAATCCACATTCTTCTTGTGCAAAACGCCATAATATTTTCCGGAATATATTTGTGAATTCCCCACATCGTTTCCTAAACTTGATGCCTATTCCATGGTTACTTTTACAAGTGAATGGATCCTGCTAGTGGCGATGATATTGACATTTCACAGGAGGGAGAACTTTCATTAAACAGTTTGAAGCCAATTTACTTGTAATCCCGAAAACGGAAGAGAAGCTTAAAGAATATAAACAGCTGAGACAATATTGTGTCCCGAAAGCGCTTTTAGGCTCCATGCATGTAGATAGGTCAAACAATTCGCATTTTCTCTGTTCTCATAGTTCACAAAGCCTTGATGAAACTTTACTGTCTTTCTTCCAGGAGCTTATAAGCTGATGATAATGTAATTAAGGCAAGTTGGAATCAATTGCGGCAATCTTGACATTACAGTTTTCGATTACATGAAGAGTAGTCAAGTTTGTACACATGTAATTTTACAGATTACATCAGAGACAAAAAAAAAATTACCATCTTCCTCGGAAGTGAAATTCGAAGTATTTCTGTTAAATTCAAAATCGGAACAAGGAAATAAAAACGATGCAAATAACAGAAAAAATAAAAAGTCTTCTATTTGGACAACAGATAGAGGGTAGGGCCTCTGAGCACCTTCAGCAATATAATCAGATTGGGAGATAACCCTATCAGACGAGACTGTATTAAATGATGCTCTCGTAAAGTAAATCCAATCCGCCCGTGTTGTTATCCCTTGACATGAACCCCTGGATGCCTTTATTTGATCCCTATGTCATCTAAGGGCCAGTTAATCCTGCCAGGCAAGACATTTCCTGTTAGGAAAGGTGCAATATCCACGCTTAAAGAATTTTTGAAGTGTTTCTATTGATGTTGTACGATACTTTCTTTGCAAGAAAACTTACTAACATGAATAGA
>JBCAUG010723377.1:0-12419 GCA_038406175.1 Haplosyllis leylae
TATGAATGGAATGTTGGGGAGGATGATCAGACCACATGAGTATCACACACACACACACCACTCCACAGCAAATAAACCACACACAATGTGTAAATGTGTGTGTGTGTATGTAAGTGTGTGGTGTTTGTGTGTGTGTGCGTGTATGGTGTTTGTCTGTGTGTGCTTGTATGAAAGTGTGTGTATGGTGCGTGTGTGTGAAACGCCAACAATCCTAATTTGAATTGCTTTAGTTCAATTTAATATATCGTTTTCCAGATTCCATTTTCTTGTAATGTGCATTATGTCTGATTTTCCGTACTACTTTCCATTATTAAGAACAAAATGACGCAGGTAAATCAAGGGTCAGTATGTCGAGCTTTCGTTTTCTATTGGAAACATTCAGCCTTTTACATTTAACCTGTTGACCAAAACAACAACTAAAAATTGGGGAAAGAAACATCAAAGTATGAAAAATATACAACGGCTAAAACAATGTATGACCCAATGGAAATGAAAATTGAACATTAAACAAAAGTTCACATAATGTTCCACGGATAAGATTAATTATTATGATTCACAGAAATGTTTCTGTTTGAAGTTCCTTTTGTTGAGCATTTTGTTGGATACGAAGAATAACGCTCTCCTCTGTCATAGCATTATTCTAAACATTGATACGTCAAAACAGAAACTCCACTTATTCAGGGAGCTGTGAACACTCAGCGATAAAGAAAACACAAAGGCGAACGTTTCTTGCCTTTGCAGTTATTTTTGTCCTTCTGCTCAATTCGGTCAGTAGAAAATAGTAGAGAATGCAGAATTATTTTCTGCTTAGAAACAAATGCTTCTTCTGATTGATCAAATTTTGCTACTGCGCAAGTAAGTCTAAAAAGGCAACATTTTTTCCAGTTTAGGGCCGATTCACACCAGGCGAAAACGAGAGCAGAAGTGAAGGCGAAGATCAAAGAAGAAGCAAAACAGATACAGATGAATGACAAAGATCAAACAAATTTTTCGCTTTCACTCGGCAGAGAATGTTCATGGGGATGTTCCAGAAGCTAAGATTTCCAACAGCGATCACATTAGGAGATTTCTTTGGAATTAAGAGGCCAAAATCGCGTGCAAACAGGCCAATTGAATTCCATGTTTCACACCTTCACAGATTTACTAAATAAGGGTTGTAGCGCAGCAGACCACTGATTGGTTCAGGCGTAATTCCCAATTTTTTCCTATTGGAGTACACCTGTTGGAAAGACTGTGAATCTCAGAGCCATTCTTAGGTACACTGCAGAAATCCAAACATTGCTCGGCTAGTAGTTCATCAGTAGCGAATAAAAGTACACATTATTCTTCAGACAAATGTATTGGCGGTGGTGGATCTAAGGGGGGGGACGTCTGGGACGTACACTCCGGGGTCCAAATTCTTTCATTTTCGTGCAGTTTTCAGGAAAACATCAGCCAAATAATTGGAGGGTGCCCCCCCCCTCCGGAAATCCCTGGATCCGTCACAGAATGGTGCGCTTTCAAAATATATGTTTTCTCATTGACCACCATAGAAGACGACCAGTCCAAGTTTACTGAATTTCCCAGAAGATGCTCCTGGCCTTCTCACAACGTTCAAATTTTAATTGAGCTAATTACACAAGGAAGACGTCAATTCGTGCCATCTTCGTTTGAGAAACTAAAACTGAAAACGACTGGCAGACACCTTTGCTTTCAATGTGAAAGTCTTCAGACAGATTGCCATGGCCTTAGTGTACCCGAACAACAAAGCATGCCCTGAAGTGACATTCATCCTCGGCCGAGTGTCAATAGATACGCTTTGACATTGATAGACAGTTAATTTTTATTTTATGTTCAACACTGTTTATTGCTTACGGCAAAAAGATCACAAGAGGATTTTTAGGAGTGACAAACTATATTTGCTGTCAATTTGTCAATATTTTTAGGGTATTTTGATAAAAGCTGAACTCTGGTACAGATCAACCAGATCTTTGTAAGAGATTCCTCGCAGTGTTCACGGACTTTTACCTGTCACTGCGATCTGTTTTTGTCACCTAACACAACGTGATCGCTGTTGCATTGACTATAATGGAGAGAAATTTTAATTTAGAAAACTGCTGACGGAATTTCAGTGGCTCATGCAAGGGGGTCAAGGAATCTCAGGCCTTGAAGTATCACAAATGTTTTAACAGAATAGATACTCATCGACAGAGAGACAAACAGACATAATTGAAAGTATGACCATCCACAGACGAGTACATTCGTTTTTACTTTCGCTCTCGCTTGGTGTGGGTGGACTTTAAGGAGTACTCTCAGTGGAATGACATCTGAGTGAAGATAGAATAATTTTACAGTTATCATTTCAGTACTGTCCTATCGGATATTTTCGTACTAATTTTACCGTTTGGCTTTTCGTCTAAGGACAAAAATTGTAGAAAATGAATGAATTTATTTGATACTATTTGTCATTTATACCTTCACACACACACACATACACACACTACACGCACGCACACAAACACCCTCCCCACACACACACACACACACCAACCACAAACACACACACACACACAAACCACTCTCACACTACACCACACACACACACGCACACCCAAATTTGACCCATTCGTAAACGAGGCTGGTAACAAATACATTTAATAGAAATATTGCTGCTCCTGTATTTTTCATGGTTTTGTCTTTTGTCAAATCAGATCAATGAATGGACTTCACTGAGGAAGAGAAAGAATACTTTCACTTCTGTATTGGAGTATTTTATACATCAAGATATCGTGTGTTTAAACGAATCCAACTATTGAAGCTTTTGTTTGTTGGAAACGTCATGGAAACGAATTCAGTAAAGCAAAGGATTGTTTCCGTGGCGTTTTTTGGAGACAGCGCCGCCACGGTTGGGTACGTGGTTCGTGTGGTGTAATTGACAGTCATGTACACCATCCCAAATTATTCATCTGCAATTTTTTTCATGATATTCAAATATTTGAGTTTTTCACGATACGCGTTTCTGTCAGATTATCTGACAGATCTTTACACAGGGAAGGGCAAAAAAAATCGTCAAAAATTGTCCCCAGTGGGGTTTGGAACCAGGACCTCTGGATCCTGAGATCAATGCTCTGCCAACTGTGCTAAATCAACATTCAGTTCCCAGCCTGAATCTTCATGGCCTTTGTAAAGTCATACTCTATTGATTCTAGAAATGAACAAAGTCCAACATGTGAAGTGGTGCATGAAACAAAGCACACTTCAGAAATCTACTGCCCAACAGATCTCCTCCCTAGCTCAGGGGTAGAGCATTGGTCTCAGGATCCGGAGGTCCTGGTTTCAAACCCCACTGGGGGAATTTTTTAAGAATTAATTTTTTGCTCTTTCCTGTGCAAAGATCTGTCACATAATCTGACAGAACCGCCTATCGTGAAAAAACTCAAATATAATATGTTCAACTTTACAACATCATGAATTGTTCGTGCTGTTCATACTTTTTTCAACAAATTATTTTTACGATCAGTAGTGCATCTGAATAGGATCCCATTGGATAAAAAAAGAACACATGAATAATACTGTTAATTCAGGAAAAATTTAATCATAAATTGTGAATGTAATTGGGAGTGTTTAAATTTCTTTGACATCACTGGAGTCACACCTCACACTTAGATTGAATACTAACTTACAAGGACTTCCCTGAAAAATATTTGCAGCTTGTATCCATTCTGACAGTTTTGAAACTGGGCATTTTTTTCAATTTTTATCTGTAATGTAATTTCGGAATATTATCAATAAGGTATTCAACAAAATGTTACCTTTCCAGGGATAAGTGGAGCAAGGTTTATTTTCATTGATCCTTCCATGAAGATCAAACCATCTGCATTGTCAAAGCTGAAGTAAAGGGCAGTTTCTGGTCCAACCCAACACACTGGTGGAACCCAAATACCACTAGGCTGCACTTGAGACACTAATAAAATAATAGGAGATTGTTGAATCTAATGACTATTTGATATGAACATGACCCTCTCGGTAACGCATAAATCTATGATATTTAAGAAAAAAAAGACGTTTATAATAGTTGCAACTATGATGATGTGACTATTAGATCTATTAAGTGAAAATAATGCCGTTGTGACGATAAGTCCAATATAGCAGTATGTAGATGATCATTTAGTCCGTTTTACAGGCAATAATTTGACTGTCAATTATTTGACTGCTTCATTAGATCTATTGTTTTCATTGCTGTTTAATTTAAGCCAGTAATTGCTCTTGTTATTCATGAAGAAGCATCAGCCACGAATGCACATTGAAAATACTAACTTGATTTACTTTTACAAATTTATCATTACTTTCTAAATCTTGCACGGTCTCAAACGTTCCCGTGCAACTGTCAACTACACACTTAGAGCCCACAGGGAGCCAACCAAGCGTGTGGTCAACAGGCACATCCTTCAAGATCAGCCAATCATCTGCTGATCACATCCAGTATTTAGTGCATTGTACAATATAGTACTGATGCTTAAATGTGGAACAACAAGTTCAGGAAACAATTATGCTTAAATGCCGTAACAGTAAGCTAGGCTTAAATGCCATAAGCTACAGAGAGCAACCAACTTGTGTAGATTGTACAGAACTAGAATACACAGTTCAAACTGAAGATAACTCTTGCTTATGAGGAACAGAAATAAGATACAATTGAGAGATCATCAGTAACAGAGGTAAAAGTGCCCAAAGCACTACAGTCTCAGCCGTACCTGAGAACCTACCGCCGCTCTACATCGGACCAGAAGGACCTCGCTATGTGCTGCAACATTTCTTTTAGTCTCCTTCAAATGCATTGCCTCTGCAGAATAAGAAAAACTTAATTTGATTCTTTGATAACTCACCTTTTCTGTACGTTTCACTGTTCGCATCATTTTCAAATATTTTGTGATCTTCATCTGTGCAGTGGATGAGAAGGCAATTCACAGGTGGAGCTGCCTCTGGTTTGTATCTGTAACTTGCACATTTTTCATCACCCAGACTTCTGTAAAAATAAATCTCTACTATTAAATAGTTCTTAATTGATTCCATTACATAAATTCAAACAGTCAAGCATCAAATCTGATTACTTGTGATTGTTAATATTTGTTGTTGTAACCGCCGAGGCTAAGGTCTCATGACTTCTCTGCCTTTGCAGACTAGCCTCCGAGATAGACAATGTCATTCACTTTAAAATAAACAACTCATCAATCAGTCTGGCAGTCTGTATCGAGGCATCGTTTTTACCCAGTGGGCCTTACACTGGTATAACTCAAGGAACAGTCTAGTTTTTCACGATACGCATTTCAGTCAGATTATCTGACAGATCTAAAGTTACACAGAACAAATACATTTCATCAAAAATTGCCCCCAGTGGGATTTGAACCCACAATCCCCATTTCATCACACTAATGCTCTGCCAACTGAGCTCCTCTGGGGGGCATTTTTGACGAAATTTATTTTGTTCTGTGTAACTTTAGATCTGTCAGATAATCTAACAGAAATGCGTCAGATTTCCTCATCGTGAAAAACCTGAGTGTGTGTGCTTGTAAAAATGTTATAGCACTTTTCTATAGCATTTTTTACACTTTTTCCAGTTCTAAATGTGGGCAAAGTGGTGAGTGAGCCTGTGGAAGCCCTCGATAATACCATGTTTGACACAACATGCTTAGAGCACAAAACATGCATTAATTTACGATTAGTAATTATGTGTAATACCATGTCAATCGAGTTTTCTCTAAATAGAGATGCATTCTGACGAATCACCAGAAAACCAAAAAAAAATCCAATAGCAAAATGTCACCTCAGTGGAATTTGAACCCAGGCGCCTCTGACCTTCATGTCCTGCATGCTACTGTCTGAGCTAAATCCCTTATTTGGTGAAAGTCTCAGCCGTTTAGACCCTTATATCGTCATGCTCCGTTGATTCCAAAAAAAATGAAGTCCAAGAATCAATAGAGCATGACTAGTGACAGTGATCATGGTTTATGTGAAGCTTGGGCGATGATTTGATCACTGCGCCATCTGTTGGCTGCTGCGGGCATATAAGATGACGGAAATACAAGTGGACTGAGTAGCTTAGTAAATGTGACGACGATGTTCTGGACTATTCTACTTACTCACCTTAGTGAACATTCCTGGCTGGATTTGGCAGTGAATTCAGCCCCTATTTTACCTAAGATGCTCTCTCCGTGTCTCATCACGTTGTAGGATACTTCGTGTTTCCCGGCTGGTCCTTCACAAAATGTCACCAGCAGCAACAGAGGAATCAACTTGTATCGGAGATTCTGCTCCATCAAAGTAGACATTCTGCAAGGAGTACAGGTTTGAAGGAAATGAGAGGACCGTCATAAAAAATGTTTAGTTGGTTAAAATTTAAATTTTAAACTTTCTATTGCCAATTGGATGAATGGTGACTAATTTTAACTAAAGTTGGATTTGGAAGCAGGATTTGTGTCCAGTTCCATCAAACCACAAAGGCTACCATTGGCTCTGAGGAACTTTGCGAGGCAACTGGGAACCTTGAGATCCCTGGGACCTCAGTTCAATATTGAAGAAGCCACGGTATGTTCGGTTTGTTTCTGCTATTTAACTCAACTGATTTAAAATATTTTACATTTACTTTGTATTTAAGATAATTACGAGGCAGTATCGGTTTGTAATTAGGAAACATTGGTTTTGCGCCAAAGTTAAGTCTGTTGACTGATAGAAAGTTAAAGCAGACAACAAGCCCTTTAATTTTGCACATTTATGTTGTGTTCAATGAGTGCAATGTAAAAATGTCAACGGTAAAGGAAAGAGATGGTAAGAAAGCTTTGAATTAGAGTACAGTCTGCTATCCATTAAATCGCCCTCAACCAAATTTTGCACTTTGAAGTCCTCAAATACCAATACGTTTGAAAAAATGTCAAAAGCACAATCTGTGTGGGAGTGTTGGTCCCGTGTTGCAGGAGCTAAAGCTGCATCTTGACAGAAGTCACAATTTTATGCATGGATCTAAGTATCTGCTTTTGGTTAAATGAGTATGCTGGAACAAGTATCCGCATAACGCATGGAGTATTCTGAGGTGATTTCTTACCTAAATTAAATCTTGTAAATCGTTTTGATCCCGAGATGAACAAATAAAGGAAAGAAAGAGTATTCGCTCTTTAATCATTGACAATAACTCGGTTCTCTCTGTTATGATTTGATCTGTTGGAAACATAAAGCAAACCGGATAACAAACGAAAAAATAAAATACAGTCTGTAATCATATAAATCTACTGACGTATTCAGTGAGTGCATTGTGGTTAATTTTTAAATTGTTTTATTCCAAGATCAAAACACAAGTGGCAACCAATTTCTATTTAGGAAAACTAGTGGGATCCAGAAAAATATCTCAGCCTTGTAAACTTTACCTGGCAAAAGGGTAAAGCAAATCTGACAGTAGCCAGACATAGTAAAAAAAATTGACACCATTAAAACATTGCAGCAGATATCAAAACATTGCAGCAGAAAAACACATTTCACTCAAGTGGGAGTTGAACTGACAACACTCACCAACATTGATCAACAGTCTCTTGCTTATTCCGTCAAACTATCCTGGCATGTGCTAGTTAGGGAACTTTATACTTTTGATCAGGCACCACTAGAAGTTTGCACAATCTAGTTTTTTACGATACGCATTTCTGACAGATCTGTGAGATCTGACAGAAATTTGAGTTGATTTCTACTCCTTGCTGTTGTTTGTGTTAATTATTTTATTTTGCATCTTCAATCCACTAGGTTCCATATTGGTCCCCAAAATCTGTCACTAATAATACCGTGCAGTTAGCAACTGGAGCAAACATGCTTCTTACTTCAGGGATGACAATATTCATGGGTGTTCTGTTCATGCACTTGAGCTTGATGAGGTGAACTGGTACATGCTAGAGGAGGGGTGGCACTCAGAACTCAGAGGCCACCAGTATCTTCCAGTTGTTGATGATTTTGGGCACCCTCCTTGGAGTGCTCATGCTGGAAGAACACAAATAGCTAGCTTCTGTATAGTCTTTATTATAAAATCACCCACAACAAGGTGAAGGACTGCATAAGTGCTACATAAGACATGGTCAATCAGTAAGTACAACAGCACACTGGAGAGGGGTCTGATTGGCCCACAAGGGTGTGCATGTGATGGAGAATCACTGATTGGACAAAGGTGGATGGTAGTGGCATGATCACAGTCAGATAGGTACATGACTGGAAAGGATGGGTGTGATCATCATAACCTGGTATACTGCATGCTAAATTTACTGCACTGAGTTAAATCAAATACGAGCCCAGTTTACAGACAGCGAAGCATTTTATTAACCTGTTATAGACTTAACATTACAAGTCCCTATGGTATTAAGACCAAAAGAAAAACAATACATTTTGACTAAATTAAATAATCTAAAATACCAACAAAATGTATTGTGTTGTTTCATGAACCTTCTGAATTGCTCATACTATATCCTTTGAAAAACATTCAAGATCAAAGGACTGTATATTAATGTAAATTGTTTTAAATTAGAATAAAATTAAGTTGTGCAGAGAAACAAAGCAGAATATGTATCGTCATGTCAGTATTAACTTTCATAGATTTGGTGTGTTTTGAACACTGATCCATAATATTTCAACTTCAATGGTATTTAACAGAATACCTGATTGATGTCAACTTATGGACATTTCAAATTTCTGCATTTCGGTTGTTTGTATTGTTAATATCGTTCACAAGTATATACTATTCACAAAAATCATCTATAAATTTACAAGTTTCAAGCATTACAATTGGTAAACATGAAATTTAAATAGATATGCTCAATATGAATTATTTATCACACAAGATCATCCTGTGAAATGATTGAATCCAATAAAGATGAGATGCAGAGATGGTGATCAAATCAAATAAAGATGCAGTGATGGTGATCGAATCAAATAACGATGCAGAGATGGTGATCAAATCCAATAAAGATGCAGTGATGGTGATCGAATCAAATAAAGATGCAGTGATGGTGATCGAATCAAATAAAGATGCAGATGATGGTGATTGAATCTAATGCGAATGTTGCAAAATGATTGAATTTAAGTTGTGAACTGGTACTGGTATCTTGTACATCTAGAGGCATTTCTGGCCATGTTGACATGTTGACAAATTTGGAGCTTCAAAATGAGTTTGGGGGGTGGGGGGCATCTTTGCGTCCTATGAACCATTATCCTATATTCTCTCTATTAAAATTTGTTATACCAATCAACATTGATGTTTTTTTTAATGTAGTAGGCAATTTCTACTTTGCAGTTTTTCTTCTAAATAATGAAAACAATTTCTTACATTTCTTTCGCTCTTGAAGTTGAATGAATTTTGGTGATGATCACAATTCGTTTCTACATGACTCTTTTGGTATACATAGTTCATGTTTTTAAGCTATATTACCCAGCGATTCAATATCGGTGCTACTCAACGCTTGGTTGAAGAAGATCAGTTCATCAACCTGTAGGCTCGCGTAGCTGCCATCAGTCTTTGTGAACCACCGTCCCACAACAATTCTACCATCTGCACTTGGATACGTCTTTGTATACTTGGTAGTGTCACTTCTCCTTTGCCGTCCATCATAGTAGACTCTGATTCCTTCACCATTGTCAGGCCCTATGTAATTCAGTACAATATGAGTCCACTCCCTTCGGATGAAGTAAGTTGCTGAGAATGCTCCGTTGGGTAGAGAAACATAGAATCTGAAATATAATGTAGTTTTCGTCCCCCATATATCTTAAATTATAGGGTAAAAATACTTATTGAACTACTTGCATTTTCCTACATGGACCTTGGCTTGTCTGATGAAAATGAACTCTTACTGGTTATCACATTTTCTTTGGACAAATCCACGTTAGTTTCAAACAGAAAGTTTCACCCAAAACAAATGCATCGAGATTATATAATATCATTAGTGCACCTGTTTACTTTAATATTTAATGGACAAAGTACAAGAGATACATTTTAATTAATCATTATCTTAACTTCAAGATAAAATTTAATGTCATTTCCTTTTCACCATTTTTAATGAAATTGTTTGTAAAACCGTTTCAACATATATATCTTTATTATTCATCTCTTTCATCAAAGAAATAACCTGGTAGAATATTTATAATTGGTTGCTTCAAATACATACGCAGTGCGACTACTATCAAGATAGATAGCTGATCCTGATGTCATTGGTGATCTCTGTGTCATTGTTGAGATGATTCCACCCGGTACCCTTGGAGTATAAATCACATTGACCCACAGACTGATGGCGCCACCTGCTGCACCACACGTTTCTGGTCGAGTCATACAAACATCTGTTTGGATCCCAAGATCTACCCACTGGCTCTTTGTCCTGTTTAAAATTAGTGCCGAGCTCACCTAATGATAATTAAAAGTAGTTTGCATGAATTTAAATTCAGTAAACAAAAGAATCTTCATGACCAAAAAGGTAAGAAGATAATATTGCTCATTTTTTGCCTTTCCCAAAACCAGTTGGAAATGGTTTATCTCTTGAGATCCTTCCATCAGAACCAAACCATCTGACCCATCAAAGTCCTGGTAGAGGGTAGCATCTGGACCATTCCATCCAGATGGTGGGGTCCAAGCGACAGCTAAAAGATATAAATGGCAAATCGCATGGAACACATAAGCTTTATGTAAACTTCTAGAAAATACGGAGAGATTATTAATATTTATGTTTCTAAATTTAGAAAGTGTTTAGATTCATGTGACAAAGTTCGATAGTTAATGTGAAAGAAACACACCCTTTTCATAGATGCCACCGTTGAGGTCATCTTGAACAAAAATTTGTTCTTCTGCTTCTGTAGTGTTACTATTGATAAGGATACAGTTCACTGGTAATTTTTCCTTATACTGGTATGCTTTGCATGTTATATCATAGAGGCAGTTGAAAATAAATGAACATTTTTCAAGTCCAATTTGAATGAATCTTTTTCCTTTCTTGTTGACAAGTCCTGTGCAAAAGCTATGCCTTGGTAAATAAGCTATTTGTGCAATGTATACAAGAAATGTTACCTTCAGTTCTATGCTGTCTCAGAACTATGGCATTTAGCTAAACTTGTTAACCATGTCAAAATGGCAGAATTTAGTGAACATTAATTGAAAGGTTGGAAATTTCTTTTCTCACTGTTCCTGTTGTATCCTGGTCCGATATTCTTGTATGATTACGATACGGTCAGTTTAAGAGAACTTACTTAATAGAGCAATGTATGTTATTCTTTACAGTCAGTTCTTCGCCTTGTTTCCCGAGTATGCTCTGACCTTCTCCCAACTTGTTAAAGAAGGATTCTTCTACAGTCGCCAGAGTCACACCAATAGATATTACCATTAAAAGGAGAGTCCAGTTGAACAGGAGGTGATGCTCCATTTCACTTCGAATACTGCTGTAAGAAAAAGAAGTATTTCATTAACTTTCGGAGAACACTTCACTGAATACAGCGAATTTGGGGAAAACTCAATTGTCCGAGCAACCAGAAGTAACGCTAGAAACCAAGAAATTTGTACTGTTCATGCAAAATAATTATGACAGTATACATTTTAGAATAGACAGGTTAAGCGTGGCTAATTCTTCTATTTAAAGAAATAAATGAAAGAAACTCTGAAATAAAGTTTTAGTTCAAAGTAATTTTTACAAACTTTAAATTACAGAGCATAGTTTAGCTCAAATTTCCACTTAATTTAAAGGAAAACCTTGGCGATGAATGACTTCGAATGATTTCAAAATTGCCGTGTATTTTTTCGACTTCAGTCACTTGTGACTCTAACTTTTTCAGATCTTCACATGGCAAGCTTACGACACCTGGAAAATAGACTCAAAAAGGCTGCTGATATGGAAATTTTGTCACGGTGTAGTGAGTCTTTCAACACTTACTACACATTCAATTTTAACCTGACAGAGAAGTTCGGCACTTAAAATTCTGCCTCAAAATCTTTTTTGTCATGTTATGGTGATTCGAACAACAGTTTCTTATTACCTGCGAGTTAATAAAGAATTGTTTTGTTCAGAAAACCAAGAAATTCTCCACCAGATCATACATCTGTTGACAAGCAAAGGTTCTGTGGTAGAATGTAACTTGAAAAATTATCCATTAACATTCATGGAGACCTAGAAACATCAAGATTGGCGCATCTCGCTAATGTTGTGTCCATTTAACAACTGAATGATCAATATTCTCATTTGATTAAGAACTCATTCAACTCGCACACACCATTAGAGGAAACATTAAGATGTCATTAAAAGAACTCACTGAAGGAAAATAATGATTTATTTAAACTGACTGTAACAGGTTGAGATTTGTCTCTTTCACAAAGTTTGAGGAGAGGAGCGAAACCGCAACTGTATTTGGCTTCCGCTGGCCAAAAGAGTGTCATTCCGTGTCTC
>JBCAUG010723388.1:0-12418 GCA_038406175.1 Haplosyllis leylae
TGACCTCATCTCTCAAGGTCATTTGGAGTAGGAGGAGCAATGACAGTTGTTTTGGGTAGGTGTTACATAACCCCTGATCATGGATTCACTGTCAACGAGTACGATCGTCCTATTCGCTGGAATTATTCAATGCAAGCATATGAAAGTAAAATTGATGTGAAATAAGACTTTTCTGGGGTACCCTGGCCGGGGGAGGGGAGGTACTGTGTCCTGGTCCTAGCCGGGGAGGGGAGGGGGTACCATGCGCTGGTCCTCGCTGGGGGAGGGGGGGAGCCAGGACAGGCCCACCCTCTCCTCCCGGTGAACTGACAAAGTGAAAACATTACCTTCCCTCGTACGCGGGCGGTAACAACCAATATCACAAGGAAACAATCCATACATTTATTTATGTATACACGATTCTCATTTGTAAAATCGGAAAATTAAAATTGCAATGCAGTGTCATTTCAATCTTGCTAACAACCTTGCAGTGCCTCCACTCAGCTTGACCTTGTTTTCACAATGCCAAGGTCACATGTCTGCTTGCACGTACACTGTTGCCTATTTTAATTTTTGTCACACTTGTGTTCAAATAGCATTGTCCTTTCCCTTTAAACTAAGTGGAAAATTAATGTTTAGACAAATGTTCCGATTCTGTTTTTTTGAAAAGAACCTGCAATGCAAGTCGCTAACCTGTGTTTGGATTGCAGCCTCCCTCGTTTAAAAATTTCACAATGCCGTCAATGCTTTCCTTGTTACCGTTCATCTTCCAATTACCACCCACGAAAAACTTCCTTTGTGATGCCATGTCAATGGTGGATATATGTGCAAAGTTGACAGAAATTTGGCTTTTTTCTAGGGTCTGTAGTCTGATCTAAGACCGGTGAGGAAGTACATTAAATCAAAGATTTCTTATTTATTCAATCTCATAAGAAAAGAATATTCATGATCTACAAACAAAAGAATTTAAAAATGATAATACAGAAGAGTTTTTGTACATTAATTCCTAAATATTTTATTTAGAAAGCTAAATGAAATGTTTCATTTAATCTTAAATCACAGTCATCCATGTTATCACAAGAAATAACCGTAAACTACGATTACTTGCGCTGAAATTTTTTATGGCAATAAAATGGGTTTTGCTAGAGGAATTAAAAGGCCAAGCAAGCTCTCCGGGTGCGTCACGTGCAGGTCGGCACGTGGAGCACGTGACATAGTTGCTACGTCACAACCATTCCATGTTTATTTCAAATCAAAGTAACACGAATCTAAATTCAAGACAAAGTAATTTCGGTCTTATTATGAAATAAGACTTTGATTTTGCCTAAAGAAAGGAATAAATGTAATGATGTCAAGAGGTACGAAAAGAATCCATGGTGGATAAACCAAACCTACGGTAGGTGAGGTTATAAATAAAAATAAAAGAGACAAAAAGAATGTCGAAAGAAATGCCGAAGGAATGGCGGTCAAGTCTGACAGAAGACTGTCAAAGAGAATGACGAAGGCCAAGAGAAAACTAGATTTGTTTATGATACTGATGAACAGAGACCTAACAAACAGGTTAATCTTAGTCAAGATGATAATAACAATGCACAAGTGTGTGACACTAGTAAAAATGGTGTAAAGAAAACTAAAATGGCCAAGACGGGCAAGAAGGCAAAAGTTGTCGTAGCAAAGAACAATGGTAAAATTAGTACAAGAGTTGAGTCTGACTTTAATCATGATCTTTTCAATGGCATTCAGGTTTCTGTGGATTCAGACGAAGAGGAAGAGTTAGATTATGAGGATGACTTAGTCATGGAGGATGAAGGAACTATTGATCAGGAGTCTGATAGTGAGAATGAGAGAAGGAAGAATGAAACAACGGATTCTTTAGGATTAAAGTTGGGTGATTCGTCAGCTGAATTATCTGAAGAGGAGTTAATCATGAACAACCCTCATCTCAAGAGGCTACTGGATAAAATGTTAGACGAAAGGATCAAGAATGCTGCTAAGACGGGAGAAACCAGTAGTTCACAATTGTTAACTAGATCTACACCGCAGCATGTTAGTTAAGGAAAGAGAGTTGAAGAGGCTGGTAACAAGAAGCCACAAGGTACTAAAGTTTTGAAATCGCCCTCGGACACTATGATTTATGCTCCAGCTTTGAGGCGAGGTCCTCCTCCCCAAATGAATTTTGAAAATATCATGAGTTTGGTGCCAAATGACGTAAACCCCCCTGGTTGGGAGGTGCAAAGATAGAATAGATAGTGATGTATCTAAAGAATTAAAACAATCTGAGGTTATATCAAAAATTTCAAATTTTGTAGATCAACTGCGACTGGATTTTGAAGTAGGCAATGGTGAAAAGGATGGACCACAACCCAAATCTACTGTCACGGCACTGGGATTAGAGGAGGCACAGAAACGTATGGATCAGACACTCATTGAGGCAGAGAAATTCAAAGCTACAATTGAAAATCTGCCAGGTACAGTTAATCATGTTAATCATCCTATGTTTCAAAGACTAAGCACTCAAGGTGGTAATATAGAAGATAACGACAGTAGCCAAAGTAGTCAAATTTTGGCTGAACAACAAAGGCTGCTGAGAAGATATGTGGGTAGTGGTGTGTCAGATGACGATTTCTTTCATTTGACATGTCATATTGACCAGTCTTTGATTAAAAAAATTGAGAATGGTGAGTTTGTCGACCTTGATAAACTGTTGCCAAAAGACCATGTGGTCTCTCATGGGAAATTAACAGGTAGCAATGAAACAAAGTTGGAATGGGTACAGAGTGAAGGTAGTATGTATCTTGTCCCTGCAAAAAACTACCAACAGGGTAAATTGCTTTAGACATTGGGAGCAAGCATTCCGCATGTATGTGACTATATACTGCACTAAAAACCCAGATAGAGTAAGAGAGATTTGGCAGTACATTTCAGTAATCAATACTGCTTCAATGTCCTATAGTTGGGATAATGTCTATAACTATGATGTAGTGTTTAGACAACTCATGGAATTTAACCCTGATAGGAGTTGGGCAGTTACATATAATCAGATGTGGAACCTGTCAATGACAAATCCCATTATGCCAAACAACATGAGAAGGAATAGTTTTGGACAGAACCCAAACAATGGTCAAAATTATAATAACAATAATGGACAGGTAAACAAGAAAAGAATAGACTACTGTTGGAGTTTCAACAAGGGATTGAAATGTAGATTTGGAAGAAAGTGTAAGTTCATTGAAAGATGTTCTTACTGTGATGACCAATCACATGGTGTGGTGAACTGCAACAAGCTCAAAGACAAAGATAATGGTTCTAGCAGAGGAGGCAAGAAAGGGGGCAGAACATCTAAATAGGACAAGATTATTTAATTAATCTAATTGGTTGCATGTAAATATTTTTATTAGTGAAACCTGTTGTTTTGATTGATTTGTAAATATTTTATATATGTTTAGAGATCCTGGAATATGAAAACAAAGATTTGGACAATATTATTACACCTGTAGATGTTGAAGCGTATGCCAGGCTATTAAAAGAAGCTGGATATGATAAGAATAAAACCAAATTTTTAATAGATGGCTTTACACATGGATTCTCATTGGAATACAAGGGACCTGTTAAAGTAAGAAAGAAATCACCAAACCTCAAATTGACTGTGGGATCTTTGACAGAGTTATGGAATAAAGTAATGACTGAAGTGAAGGATGCTAGGTATGCTAGCCCATTTGATGAAATACCATTCAAGTACTTTATACAGTCACCAACAGGACTTGTTCCTAAGGACCAAGGGAAAAAGACCAGACTTATTTTCCACCTGTCATACCCAAAGAAGGGTGAATCTGTGAATGCATGTATACCAGACGATGTGTGTTCAGTGAAATATCCTAATTTCATGGAGGCAGTTGCTATATGTATGAAGGCTGGTAAATCCTGTTTTTGTGCCAAGTCAGACATGTCCAGGGCCTTCAGGAATATACCTCTAAATAAGAATTCATGGTGTTCTCTAATTTTGAAAGCTCAACATCCTAGGACTAAGAAAGTCTACTACTTTGTTGACAAGTGTTTGCCTTTTGGTGCATCTATTAGTTGTGCAATTTTTCAAGCATTTTCTGATTCAGTAGCTTTTCTGATCAGATTTAGAACACACAAACCATTGGTCAATTATTTGGATGATTTCTTTTTTGCAGCCTTGTGCAAGAAGATATGTGATGAACAGGTGCAGGTTTTTCTGGATGTATGTGAGAAAATCTGTTTCCCTGTTTCTTTGGAGAAAACTTACTGGGGAACTCAGTTGTTGGCCCTTTTGGGGTTGATGATTGATACTGTGAACCAACTAGTTTGCATTCCTATGGATAAGCTAGAGAAGGCACTGGACCTATTGAATTATGTCTTGAACAAAAGCAATAAGAAAATCACCTTGAAACAACTGCAGAACATAACTGGATTCTTGAATTTCCTGTGTAGATGTGTGATACCTGGAAGAACATTCTTGAGAAGGCTTTGTAGTCTAGGGGCAAATGACAAGTTGCTTCCACACCATCATATTAGAATCACCAATGAGTGTAAGATGGACCTGGAAATCTGGAAGAAATTCCTAGAAGATCCTTATGTATCTTGTAGACCCTTCTTAAGATGCTTCAAACAAACTGCACAGGACATTGATATGTACTTAGATGCATCTGGTAGTATAGAAAAGGGGTTTGGTGCATATTGTGGATCAGAGTGGACCTATGGAGTCTGGGATAGACAGTGGATGTTAGACAATAACCCCAGCATTCAGTACTTAGAGTTATTTGGAGTGACTGTAGCTGTTCTAATTTAGATCAAGAATTATCAAAATTCTAGAATTTTGCTACATTGTGACAATGATAGTGTTTGTAAAATGATTAACAAGATATCATCTGGATGCAAAAACTGTATGGTACTTTTGAGGATTATGGTGTTGGAATGTCTGAAATTCAATGTAGAGGTTACTGCTGAATGGGTGTCAACTGGAGACAATGGAAAGGCTGATGCATTGTCTAGACTAGACTTTAAGAGATTCAGGGAGCTGTCAAACAATATGGAGGATAATCCCTTGCTTATTCCAGATTCTATATGGCCAGTGGAAAAAATTTGGATGAAGTAACTATGTTCAAAAAATAACTTTTAACATGTGTTGTGACATTTACTTCAATTTTAGGGCTAAGAAGAAAAAGTGGCAGCCAGTTCACAGGAAGTTCTTCAAACTCATCAAAAATTTCTACTAGACATTTGCAACTTATCATTGACAAGTTGATTGGACAATCAAGGAGAAATTCAACTGCACAGTGCTATTTGGGCATTTGGAGGCAATTTAATAGATTTGTCATCAATATAGATGTCAAGCCTAGGTTCTGGGAAGATAGGGTGTCTTTATTTATTGCTTACAAAATTGAGCATGATGGACTGCAGTCTGCCACTGTTAAATCTTATGTGTCTGCTATTAAGAGAGTGTTGATTGATGATGGCTATATCTGGAATGACCAAAGGGTACTTTTGACATCTTTAACAAGTGCATGTAAACTTATCAATGACAGGGTTCATACTAGATTACCTATTCAGTGTGGACTTTTAGAACTCATTTTGTTTGAGGTTAACAGACTATATGGCCAGCAAGGGCAAGCATACCTTGATACATTGTATAAGGCCTTGTTTGCTATCTCATATTATGGCTTGATGAGGATAAGTGAGGTGACTATTAGTGATCGTGGTCAAAGCCAAAGATATACATGCTGCCAAGAACAAGGATAAAATCATGCTAATGTTGTATACTTCCAAGACTCATACTACTGGAATGAAACCACAAAAGATTAAGATCACATCAAATCTGATAGAAAAGTCTGGATTTTACTTAAGACATTTCTGTCCTTTTCATTTAATAAATGAATACATGGATTCTAGAGGACACTATTCCAGTGACAAGGAACAATTTTTTGTATTCAAAGATAAAACCCCAGTGTCACCTGAAAATGCAAGACTTGTACTAAAAAACTGCCTAACTAACCTGGGTTTAGATCCAACTATGTATGGAATGCATAGTTTCAGAGTAGGAAGAACTACTGATTTAATTAAATATAATTATAGTATTGAAGAAGTGAAAAGGATGGGGAGATGGAGATCAAATGTGGTCTATAAATATATCAAACTTTGAATTGACTACTTCCTCAAAGGACTTACATCATAATTCCATCATAATCCCTGCTTTAACATCTTGTTTACATTATTTGACATCATTGACATTGTCTATGGTCGATATGGACTACTGCGCTTTTGACATGATTACGTTTTGACATGATGCATATGATTAGATGTGCGTTGCAAATCTAGGTCGCATGTATGGTAAAGGGGTGTGGCCAAAATTAATCAGATGTCAGCTTTCCGGAAGTGTAGCAGATCCAGGATGTTAACACGTGTGCGAGCAGAAACTGTGACAAATATTTTTGTACTATATTTGTGCATCATGTTTTAGTAATTTCTGGACTTTTAAAATTATTTTATAGACGACCTACAGGGACTGCAGAAAATCTGGATTGTTGGTGATGATTTCCTGGTGGAGACTTTCAGAAAATACTTCAAAAAGGCCAGTTATTTTTTACATATGAAGGAGGCTTTTGAAGTCACAGCTTACTGCAGTAGTCGATTTTCTGACAGAAATGTCAATATGCTTAGTCGCATCATCAACTCGTTTGCTCAAGCAATGAACAATAAATATTACCTTCCTGACTTTGTGATCCTGTTCCTGGATGCGGATTTGATCAAACATTTACAGTATAGAAAATATAACATGGCTTCATTGCTGGGACCATGGATTGAATATATTTGCCAATTCGTGGCTCAAAGTTTGCAAGGAAGATGCCAGGCATTGCCACTGAAAGCTAAACTGAAAGAAAATACTCAAGTTTATTGGGTGGAACCCCTGGGTCATACTAACTTTGATTATCTGGATCAACAAGCTCGTGATGTGTTCACTAAATGTTTGGAAGTTAACTGCAAACTACATGAAAACATGAGAGTTTTAAAATTGCGTGACTTCTGGGACAGAAATGATGACTCCTTGGTGTTTAACAATGAATTCACCAAACAAGGGGTGATTTCTTATTGGAAATCCTTGGATGCATATTCGTTTCAATGTTGGTAAACGTGAGGAATTTCTGATTCGATCGAAGTACAGGGCGCTGTTAAGTAAGCCTACTAATTATGGTAATGGTAGGAATGCTCGGAGATCGGACTCTGAGCAGGAAGACGGAGACACTGCAACAAGAGGCACGAAATATGGAAAATACAGTTTTGACGAAGTCCCAGCATTTTTCAGACGTCATGGTCATGAGCGCCATGCTAGTCACACTGAAGATAGATTTCATTGGAAGAATCCGAGATTTAGTAGGAGTCCTCGATTTTTACTCCCACGTGTCAGATAATTTGTCTCGTATCTGTATATAGTTATTCACATTTGTATGTCAATATCTACTGTATTTATGTTGCATTTAATCTTACAGTCATCCATGTTATCACAAGAAATAACCGTAAACTACGATTACTTGCGCTGAAATTTTACGCAGCATATAAAAATGAAGTTGAATAAATGACTGCTCCCTGAGCAGGAAAACCAAAGGATGTTAAGTGGGAGTGGACAGAAATCGACTAAATTTAGTAACAAAGTGTTATGATTTTGGAATTATATTGTCCTTAATTAGCAGACCAATCTTGGCAGAAACATGAAGCCAAATATTGATTTTATGGAGTGTCTGAAGGACTCCCCAAGATTCAGGTAAGTCCATTTTCCTTCAACTGAATCTGCGGATCAGGCTTATTCAATTGTGCTTTGTAGATCTGCTTGTTAAAACGTTATATTAGTAGTTGGTAACAAGTATCAAACAATCACATTGACGATAAGGCTTTAAAGTTTAACACGGGAGGATGTATGGTAGATGTAGGGAGATCTACATATTCGTGTCTTTGTTGGTTATTTGTTCCCGTCCCAGTTGTAACAACAGCTGATGTCATACTTCCCCACAATGAATCTGTATCTTCAGAAATCGAGGCACAGACCGAAAGTATCATCAAAATAAGTCAATCCTAAAAATCTAGAGAAACCCGACTCGGAAAATCAGCGCAGATAACCTGTGAATTAATCACTTTGAAATTTCACTATTACCAACACGAACTGTTAATCACTTCACCTTGTAAGATAACTGGTCCATTAGGCATTACCCTCGAATAATTATGAGCTGAGTAGATATCATACCATATACTTTACTAAGCCTCCTATAAATTTCAGAAAGCGCAATATCAAGTTGCAGGGATTTTGTCATTGTCGGACTGTGGCAAATATGTGTCTGTCGTTTCTGCAAACGACATTACCAGTAACATTGATAATTTAATGTGTGGGAGAGACAGTCGAAATGACGTTCATCTGACATTTCTTGCTAGATTAGAAAAACAGAAACCACATCATCATATTTACGTAATAACGATTAGTGTATAGCTTACAGGCCTCGCCTTACCCATTTTCAGTGCATTTGCGGCCAGTCTGCAATTTCACGATTTGAAATGAATTGGTATTGGCATTTTTTTTTTCAATATTTCTGGAATCAACTGAATATTAATAGAAACATCCTCGGTAAACGAGAAATGAATGAGGAATTGTTAGAGTCTGGTCTGCGGCTCTTAAAATCTCCACACATTAGTGATGATCCGTCTTTTCCACATTTTTGTTCTTGGTCTGATGGGAGTGGAGTAATTTGGCTAATTGTGCGTGGTAAAGAAGGGGTATTATGAAGCTGTTCTGAAGTGTTAGTTGTAATGCTCGAAACATTTGTTGTTGGAAAGGTAATAGGTGAGACTAAATTTCTGTCAAACGGGGAGAACATTTGATTTATACCCCCCTGAAGCCCTTCTGCAGAGTCTTTTTTGGAAAAATAGTTAAATGAGGTAATGTACACTCCATAACATTTGCTTTTAGACGCAGATAGCGTAGTACAAACAAGAAAATGGGGTGGAGAAAATTGCAGAAAGCCAATTTTCTTTTACATGCAAAAAAAGTGACATTGCTATTTATCCAAGTGAGTTGCAAAACGAGTACGGAGGCTCAGAAAAATGTTAGTGTGTTAAGACTTCTGCTGAACATGAACATAGATCATAATTCGCTGACATCACTGGATACACAAACGGACAAAGTAATTATCACCATGTCAGGATGAAGGCAAAACTCAAAAAGTTGTATTTTGACGCATGACATTACATGTATGTTTTTGCTACAGTATCATGTGTCAAAATGGACATCTGATAAGATGCAGCACATTGTTCCACACTGATATCCTTTGACCAACACATAAAGGTTGAACAAGTAAACCTCAGACACCAGACGAAGGATGTTCTTCAGCAGCAAAAGCGTATTGTGACGCTTTCCCAACCTCAGCTGCAGTTATGCATTGTTTCCGTGTAGTCATGGTAGTGGTTGTGGTGAACGAAACTTTTGGTAAAAGTTTAAAAAATGTGCAGGCAGGAACTTTAAGGTGGCTCACAAAATGTTTTCTGGTTATTATCGTCTCGAGCTTTTAAAATTTTAAAGAAAGTATGTTGAGAGCAAAATGTTTGAACAATTTAAAAAATTAAAAAGCAATGACCACAAACTTCAAAACTAACTGCTGGACAAGGAATGAAATGAGCAAAAACAATTTTAAGTGACAAAGGTAGGCTTAGTTATAAAACCCATTTGATAGGGTGTCCTTTAGCCCAGTTGTCCGGGAAAAACTATTTGCTTGAGGATGGGGATTATTACGTTGACAGGGTAACTTCGAATATGCTAACGTACTTTAAATCTAATTTTATGTGGTTGGATAATTTTAATTAGTGGGAATAAGCGTCATACGTCGGATACATTAGTTTACAAATTGGAAGGTCTTCATTAAAACTGATATGCGTATTTTTTCACTTTTCTTATTGGGCACCTACCTAATTAGACTATCTTGACCTTTCTTTTTCTTTTCAGTCGCATCGTCTCAAGAGCGGAGCGACTCAATTGGTCACTATGGTGTCTGTCTGTCCGTCTTAATTTTCAAAAATTTCACAAGATTTCAAAAATGCCAAAACCAAAATATCTTGACAATTCTGACGAACTTTTGATCTCTTCATCTCGCTCTTCAGCGCCAATCCCGTCATCTCAATATTATCTCCTTATTTCTCTCTTTATTTTAGTCAATTCATCTCTTCATCTACCTACATACAGCAAATTTACAGTTAACTTATATTATGTAATCAGATGGAGTGTGGCACAATGCTGAAATAATGCAGGTTTATGTTTCATGAAAAGTAAAAGAAGTGTTGATTGGCTCCGGACAAAATGTATTTCCAATATGGAACACTGTGATTCTTTTTTTGTGGACATTTGTCTATACTTCTTGTAGCATCTGCCCTCTGCATCATTAAGAAGCATATTCCACTTGACACACAAGGTGAATAACTATATAAAGTCCGGACAAAGAACATGGCAGCCAATCCCCTTCACACACAAACTTTAAAGAGTAAGGTGTCTTTGATTAGATAATTACATTTGGATTAATTTCCAAACCACGTTTATGGTTCATTGGAGTTGGTTGTCAAATATTCGAAAAGTAGCAACTAATGGTGTCCGATTGGTTGATAAATGGAATTTGTTGTCATGCCTTCATCTGGTCTCGTGTTCAACTTAACTTACCAAGGCCTTGGCAAGGGATTTTTGTCTTTTCGACAGAGATTTTTCTTTCGAGCAGCCTCGATAGTGTCCCGTTTCTTCAACACAGATCACACACATAACTGGAATCTGGGGTCTAACATAAATTCTGCGATCTAGCTCTTATTATTATGATTTGCTGCACATTGTAACGCGAAAATTATTCCTCAGATTCACCTCTGGTGTGACACCTGCTGACCTCTTGATTGTCAGCATTGCATCTGCGTCTTTTTAATCCACATATGTTACATATACAGGCATTGGTGGGACTCACAGTTGTGATCAAGTGTGCAGTACATTGTCCGCTTTAACTGTCCGAGCCACTGCGGCTTGCTAGGAAGAGTGAATGTCTACAGAGTGGCCCTTCTGAAGGACGGGATTAATACTAGTGCGATTTGTAATGTCCTGCACCTGGACTATGTACATAAACCTGATCATTGTGTTCGTGAGGCACTAAGAAACGACTGAGATACAATTTTTTATCCAGATAGTTTTCATAAACTGAAATGCCCAGAGATCTAGCGTCTCTTGTTATCAAAGAGTACACACTAGTAAAGTTTGTCTTGGTTCGGTGTGCACCAAATTATCCACAAGATACATGTAAAAAGGCGCAGACAGAAACACTGTCGGTTTGGATGTATTTCGATATTATTACTGGTATTAGAGCTGTGTTTGACAAGAAACAGCTCAGGAAACACAACGGGAATTATTGCAGTGCCTTAGGCTTTACACTCACATTCCCATTGTAGTTTATCTGCATTACACGAAAAGACCTACTGCTGTCTTGACGTCATTCCCAGAAATAAGAAGAAGAAACATTTTGACATTTGTAGCAAATTTTGTGTTGGGAGACAAACATGGTTCCATGGCATAAGTGATGGCAGTTTAGAGGGTATTAGTTGTTGTATGTACCCTAATGGGTCATGGTGATGACGGTTTATGGCATTTTTATGTCTGAAAAATACAGGGGAAAAACAAGAGTACAGGGAAATCATAGGGAAAATGCAGGGAATTTTATTTTTGTCAATGTAACAGCCCTACCTTCCAATTTTATTTAAGTCATCAAAATCCAAAAAAATCAATTCGCACTTTGACAAAATTTAAAGATATTAAAAAGACTGAGTGACAGAACTTTTGATCATCTTCATCAAAGAGGTTTTGGATCAAATACCATTATAAAGATGACTTTTTGCAGTTAGAAAATTTTTAAACTATGGTTTGTGCCAACATACATGTCGCTGAAGTCTTTTTTGTGTGCGATCGGCTCTTCAACTAATCAGCCGACGTCCTTTGCTCTAAACGTTTCACTAAATACGTATGCACAAACCATTTGACAATGGAAATACATTTTGTAACTTAATAGTGGCTTAGATGGGCTCCCTTTTCAGAAAAAAAAATTGTTAACCTGTTAAGCACTTAATGGTGAACAATACAATGTACAGATGGGCTTACCACTGAGTAATTTACTTCGACATCTTACCCGTTTTTTTCACTTGCACCTAACAGCAAGAAACATTGTTTTTTAACGTCTTGGTTTTCTGGTAGCTTGTAGTAAGTTACTGAAGGCTTTGATGATTTCATTACTGCACGATATTTACCTCATTTTCCTCTCTATGATATCAGGGTTCCCACTCGCACCGGAAAACCTGGAAAAATGAGACAACTTTTTCCAGTCAGGGAAAAGTCAGGGAATTTTGAAAAAATGTCAAAAAGTCA
>JBCAUG010723399.1:0-12416 GCA_038406175.1 Haplosyllis leylae
TTACTTAGAAACCATTAAATCGGAGTCGGAGTCGGAATCGGAAAGAAAAAATCGGTCGGGCAGTGTGAACAGGCCGTTAGTTCCATATATTTACCGCCCGCATCCAAAGAATGGGGAAGGTAATGTTTTCACAGGCGTGTGTGTCTGCCCAAGGGGGGGGGGGTACCACAGTCTCCGATCCCAGGTCCTTTCTTGGGAGAGGTACCCCAGTCTCTGGTTCCAGGTTTCTTCTGGGGGGAGGACAGGAGAGTGGTACCCCCTGGCCAGGATAGGGGTACCCTCAAGACAGGATGGGGGTAACCACCCCCCGAAAGGTGACGCTGCGGGCGGTACGCCTCTTGTGTTTTCACGCAGGACGACTTTCTTGTTGCACATTATATCTATTTGAGGCATACAATAAACCTGCATTCAACAAAGTTTTAAGTTTAAAATTTATTGATAGTAAGTAGTTGTGAAGATGCTGAGAAATGTTTAATTTTCAAAATGTTCCGCAAAAGGTACTCAGATAAGAGGAATACAAATGTCACAGCAAGAAATATTGGAGCTTCTGAGGTCCTAATGTAGTCCGCATCTGTTACAATGTAATGAACATGTAACAAATTTAGAAAAGAGCTGTGTCTTACCCTTTTCTGGACCACTCTTTGCAAGGAAGTTTTGTGTGTAGAAATATGGCCTGCCAGAATCTGTATTGTAGTAATGAATATGTACGTGTGTGTGCTATCTATTGTAAAATTTGGGCTAAAGGTTTCAGAAATTTGAGAATTGAAAATGTCAGAACTTTCAGGGCCCCATGGCACGCCCCAGATCCGGGTTCATAGAGACTTACTTTGCATGTACTGTTCTGCTTGTTTCATCACCAAAATGATAGAACAAAATTCCCGGGGGCCTCCTGACCAAATCCTGGATCAACTGGTGACGGTCAAGAGATCAGGCGCTCCTTACACAACTTTTGAATATCTACAATAAAATGTTGGTGTAGTAAAAGAATCTTACCTATCAGCTGTCATATTATCTGAATTGTACAGGGAGAAAATTTATAAGATTCTCATTCTATTTGGTGGACTACATTCTTCAACATTAGCTAACCAATTACATTCTCCAACATTAGCTGGGGATTTGATCTCAGTTACACATGTCCAGAGAAAAAAACAATATAGCAGTATCTGTGGTTGATTTATGACTGCAAGAGCGCCGAATATTAAAAAGCAGCGTTGAACCGTCCATGATGACGGCAAAAACCCGATGCCAGATTAGGTCCAAGGCAGACCTGTTTTACAGGCAATGTCTCATTAACTGACCTACCCTGCCCCCTCTCCACCCCCATTTGTTTTTACCACCCTCGTATATAGTAGGAGGGAAGGTAATGGTTTCAGTCATGCGTGTCCATCTGTCTACAGGAAAGGAGGGGTCCCTATCCCATGATGCGCTGGGAACTCAACCCATAAAGTAGTGGGGCAGACCTCTTGCCCCCTTCCCCACCTCCTGGAAGGACCAGCCACGTATAAATAGTCAGGAATTAATGCCAACTCCCTCCACCCAACATTCCCACCCCTCTTCATCCTCCATACCTCCTCTGCCCCCACCAGCAGCATAGGGTCTGATGAGACCAGGGAACGGGTGGCGATATACCTCCCACTGAAAGACTGTTTGTTGCATTTTAATTCATGATTAAAGCTACACGTTTGGCCATTTCAAAAATGGACTCTTTTGTTTGCAGTATTTGGTGCTATAGCAGAAGGAAATGCTGAAGTCTTACGAGACATACTACAAGAATTCAATGGCAATATCAACGCTATTCGTTACGAAGAGACATCGCCACTAATGTGGGCGGTTCTTCATCGCAGATCCGAAATTGTAGAAATGGTAAGGAAATTGCTTACTTGTCTCTCTCCCGAAGTCGACTGAAAAACTCAAAGCTCAAGTGAAAGTCTTATTAAACATTTTTTTTTCAGATTTTAGTATCCGGTGCAAGTGTAAATCACGGTGATAACTGGGAGACGCTTCATACAGCTGTTTGTGACAGAAATATCGACATAATAAAACTCCTCCTCGCTGTAAGTACATGTACACAATATCCACATAACAGATAACAAAACCCTAAGGAAATCAGAAAGAATAACGATTCACATGAATTCTACGAATGAATGGTGACTCGAATTTTGGAAGATTTTTCTTCCAATTTTGAGTTCATTAAAGTCTAGAAAGGAATTGTTTTTAGGCTGGAATCAGTTGTGATACACAAGACAGTGAAGGATGCCATCACACTCCACTCACTAGAGCTGTAAAACTGGGAGACCTCGCGATCGTTGAGCTATTAGCAGATGCTGGATGTAACATTGATTTGCCCGGCCCAGTTGGTGAAACACCTTTACATATTTCTCTAAAGGAAGGTACGAACTCATACTGGTCGTAAAGTGTATGTTTTATTGCATATTAAATCCCTTGTAGTCTTACAAGAGATGTGATTTTTAAGTGTGCACCCAAAAAAGTGAATGTTGCTAATCTTAGTGATGTTACTATGGCGCAGTTGATGTTAGGGCTAATTTATTTTGGAAGATATGAAGAGAAATGTGGTCTCAATTTTATAAACTTACTTCAAATTTTGGATCTACATTTTGTTTTTTCGTTGCAATGAAACTGGATGAAATACGAACGTTGTAATGTCACCGTGTCTTTACTGCCTGTTCAACTTTTCGAATGTGATACTGAAATTGTTCTTCGCCGTAGGGTATCAGGTTACCGTACAACGAATGAAGAGTTAGCACTCGGAAGTTTGAATATTTTTCAAGATTATTGAGGAGGTCGTTAATTTCCACAAATCCAGTAGGACGTCTCCTCATTGATATTCTTATTGGTGCTGTTGAAAACTTTCGTTTGTATTGTGAGAATTCAGATGTGTAATTGTCGATTAAAATCTGTAACGTTCTAGATAGTTTCACTCCAAAGGGCACCAGCGAGCTTTCAAGAAAGAGGTTTTCTCTGTACTCTATATTTTCATCCAGACTCTTTATCACATAGTTTCCCATGTAATTACAGTTCTTTGTGTGGAATTCACCAGACCTTGTTTCCGTGGATCTATTCATGAGAGGAATGTAACAGTGAAACTTTGGTAATCTATCCTCCCCAACAGTAACCCTAAAAAGAAAGCATTCTTTAATGCTCTTTCCTCCTCAAACACGGTTCGGCTAATTCCAAAATCAATTGGGTTTGAGTATGTCAAGTATTTTTCATTAGCACTTGAGTAGTACTTGTCTGTGTTGACCATCCACATTTTGTACTCTTTTAATTTGTACCGTTTGGCAGTGAAACCAAATAGCCAGTTATTGCGAAATATAATCCAATTGTTCAGTTTTAAGTCACTGTAGAAATACTTATGCCTGCAGTACTTTCCGTTTACAAATCTATCCCCATTCAGAGTAATTATATTGAGATTGTCTTGAATTACCATCCTTCGTATTATGTCGTTGATATTCTGCTGGTGGGATTTGCTCGAATAGATCCTGGTAAATGCAGTCATGTACGCTTCTTGGTGTAATTTGACCACCAAGTGGGTTGGCCGGGCAACATAAAATCCTGAAAAAGATAAAATGGTGAAAATGGCGTCACTGAAAAGAAACTATGATTCCAAAAATTTGGCCATGATTTTCAGTACTTTCTGCAAAGTACTTCTGATGTACTGTTAGTTTATACCTGTATTATAATCTGTTTCAATGGCTTTACCATACGCTGAATAGTCAGCAGTCATGAGGAGATCACATGAAAGACAGAAAAGATGACCCATTGGATTCTGTATGTACACAACGCCGACATCATTCACTAGTACAGTTAAACCCATCTACAAATGAAGAAAACTATTAATGAGTACATGGTTGTACCTGACCGAGCTACATAACAGGTACATGATCCGTGGATCGTTAATCAAGCCCGAGTACTTGTTTCTTCAGTCAAATTCGTGTCAGTTCATTACAACTGTATTGTCATTAAAGCATGGAATTTTATCATGGGTATTTGCGTGGTTACACATCCCAGATATGTAGGTTCTTGTTCTCCACGGAAAAACACAGGACAGATGGTTTTAATCACCTCAGACCTGGAAAACCTGGTTTGGTGAAGTTTCACTTCCTCCCACAAAATGTGGATGGCAATAATAACCGTCAATCCAAAACATACAATTCATGAGTACAACCCCTTGCAGAGAAATTGAGTACATGTAAGGTGCCACACCTGCTACAAAGTTACACCAGGGATAGTTCCAATTTGGCGTGTAAAAGCGCTTTGCTGTTGCTCTCTTTGGCAACTCAATTGAGTTCAAGGGCTGTGTTTGGGATTTTTGTTCAAGGGTTTTATTACAGATCTATCTGATGATCAGAGCGATTTCCGGTACAGTTTGCATGGTTTTATGGTTGTGGGAATTTTTTTACTTTCCACTCAGATAGCCTTCCTTTATCTCATACAGGTGTCATTATTGATCTTGGTCAGCCGGATGTAATTTCCCAGTGTAAAGCTTGATTTTACCAGCCAAAATTGGGTTATTCCGCAGAACTTGTTTTAAAAATTAACTTCCAAACTGCTGGGAAATTTTTATGTCACCAGAAAGTCAGGGAAAAGTCAGGGAGTTTTGGTCCAGTCAGGGAAAATTATATCAGAAAATATTAAAAATTATTGGCCAAGTAACTGCAAAAACATTCGTTTCTTAACACATTTTTGTTAAAAATAGACTCCATATGGGGCAAAAATGTGAGTCATCACTGAATAATAGGGACAAAAGTAATATTTCAACACAATTTAATTATCTTAAAGTAGTTTTAGCTTCTTTTTGTTTGCATCTGAAGGAATATTTATCTTTTATGATTTTTTGTGGGGAAAAAAGGCACGGAAAAATGTAAAAAATACTGGAAAAGTCTGGGAATTTCTAAAGATGAAAAAAGTAGGCACCCAGTAACAAATTGAGTGATATTCCAACTTGCACCCCTTTGGTCAGGAGTGCAGGATGTGGTTCCAGCGAGTTGAAAGTGGTTTCCTCTCAGAAGCCACCACACTGTTGAGTACCATCATTGTTAAGTGCGACTTGTAGAACTGTAGAAATACTGCTCATTAAGCTGTATTGTAATGACCTGTCTTGACAGCCGTCAGGGTTAGTCAGTGACCTTTAATCGCGCACATTGCAACTGTTTGCGGTTTAATTGTATTTTAATGTACAGATGAACTTATTTGGAAAAATAGAAAAATAATATAGTTACTAAGTACCTCCAGTGCAGTAAGAGTAGCCACTGTTTTGTAGTTTGTGTTTCTTTGGAAACTTTTTCTCGGAGAAGCATCTCCCGTGGTTTCGTTAAAAAGTGTAAATGCCGCTATTCCTTCACTTTGTAGGGCCTTGGAAAAGGACACACATAGAATTTATATTTTGACCAGTTGAATTTATTCCATTTATTAATTTACTCTTGAAAACAAGCTTCTGTCTTTGCGCATTTAGTTCTTTATTCTTCTCGTGTTCAGCGCCTCATATTTGAGAGGTAGCATTAGTAGGAATGTAATCATCACCCGTTAATTTGAAGATTTTCTGTTTTCACTCACTCCAGAACCAAATGTATTTGATATTTGAAAGATGTAGAATGAGTTTCGTTCAACTTACTTGGGTGGCGTGTGTGTTAGTTGTAAGAAACAAGTAATTTTCAATTTCGAATTTCTGCAGTGATGTTAGGCAGAAATTAATAGCCATCTCGGTGTAGTCGTCGTCAATAGTCAAGAGAATAATATTGCCGTTCTGATCGGCCCGCTGCTTCAGTGCGACTTTAAGAGCATTTACATTCACTGGCCTTTTGTTGAGTGGATACATTTCTAATGTTAATTTCTGCAAAAATAGGAAATAACAATATTGTAAGAAGAATTTCATATGAAACCAAAAATCAACTTTGCATTTGTCAAAGATAGTTATGGTAATTTACGCCGCCGGAAATTCATCAGCCCAGCTACTGAATGAATTAGCCTTGAATCGGTTGTAGTTAAAACAAATGTATGTTGAGGGTTTGAGTCGAAAGGACAAATGTTTGAGAATGAAGCTGCGCCTTTAATATTAAAGATTGAAATTGTACTTTATGAAAATGGGTTTGTACATTCATCAGCTTATGAAACTTGAGATCGAATTATCGCTATCAATGAGAAATAATGTTAAAATAGACCTGTTGAAAGCCGTTTCTCTGTCCACTGTCCACTGTCCAGCGAGACCCACCAAATCATCGTGACCAGCGTTAGAGCTAGTGACACCAAAGTTAGAGGTCTTCGGAGCATTTGGACCTTTGCAGCAAATCTCTGACACTTGTATACATGTACTAGCATTCCTAATTCTGCGAAGGTGGAATTCCAACTATTTCTTGATTTACTCTGTAAAGTATCCAGGTTTTCTATGGAACTTTGGCTAAATTTGCAACGAGAATCTGCGAAAAGACTGACGTAATGATATCTCACATCTATATTTACTTATAATGCTCTGAACCAACAGTGAAAGCAAATGTTCCTTGAATGGTATTTCCAAAACAGAGAGCAGACGCAGCTTTGTATGGAAAGTTGTACAATCAATCCATCCATTATCACTTTACTTGTATGTATTATATATATGTAATCAGTGGAGGGGAACTTTCATTGATGATTGTACACAAACAAAAACCGTAAACGCAGCGTCATCGATTCTCTCTTGGATTTCTAAATTACAAATGGGTTTTGGCTACACACGCAAGTTCATGACTGTTAGTGTGGTTAGTGTGAAAACCAGGCTTCACCGCTCAAGCTTATTGATCTTTTTATATTTCTGTTATTTCTTGCAGGGTTTCATGAAGCAGCTGTGTTATTGCTAACGAAAGGGGCAAACCCAACTGTAGAGGACGATTTCCATACAACCTGCCTAGAGAGGGCGCTAAAATCAAACCACGTCATATGCAGTGACCTGGCGAATCTCTTGATAAGTGGAATCATTCGAAGTAATGGCGGCATACTTGAAGCAGTGTACTGTGATAGGTTATTTTTCATGGCAATTCAAGGCGGACATATAGAGGTACAAACAAATTCTTTAAACTACTAACTAGTTAAGACACAATCATGAAGTCTTCTTGTTCAAAACTTGCAAAACAACCGTTTTGTTGTTAAGAAGATTCATTGTATGACGTTTTCTCTGCTCATACATTTGAATTTCAAACCAAAATTCTTGCCAGCAGTGTGCAGTGCCCCACCTGAATTTTTTGGTTATATTTCTTCAGAATGTGTGTGGGTGGATGGAAAGTTGGAATACAGACACACGCACACGCTTCAGACTGACCCGACAAGTCACACTTTACTTGAGCGGTCGCGCGAAAAAAAAAAAAATTACTGCAAGTGCATTTGCATATTTTGTGTTAAGGTTGTGAGGCAGTTACTGGATCACGGGGCTGCTGGACGAATAAACGAAGCTAATCAGTTCGATCAAAAGTTTCCACTCTATTATCCCTTGGAAATGGCTGTTCTGTCAAACAGCAAAGACAATCCCCAAGTTGTTCAGGTAGGCATAAGGACGTTTCATCGCATCATTCTACTAACATGTTAATTTTTTTACACAACAAAAAAAAATTCAGATAAAGAAGTTATATAGGTACAGTCACAGTCCAGTCCGGTACTTATAAATAGATACACATGGTAGCGATGGACTTCGATGGCATTGTACCGATTCGGTGAAAAATGAAGTCCGTCCCATTGCAATACCAATATTATTGTCGATATCGAAGTCGGTGCACAAGTTAGGCAGTGTGAAAGGACGCGCATAAGACAGAGAAAATCTTTCGCTGTGCTAAACTCGATAATGTAAGAAAACTTAACTATTTAACTGACATCTTTTGCAGTTACTGCTTGACGCAGGTGCAGATCCAAATCAGCAGGGTTACACTGGAATGTATCCCATGCATATAGCTGGTAAGTTTACACAGGCATACAGTATTTACATATTTGAAGGCGTCAGTAGGTTACTTTTGTGTGAAAATACTGTACTCTATGTTGTATTTTTTCATTTGAATACATTGCAGCAAGCTCCTTGAATCCAGAAACCTTGCACATGTTGATTAAATCAGGTGCTCAGCTGGATGTTACAACTTGCGGTCAGTACCCAACGGCACTAATGCTGGCTATAAAACTGAAACACGACAAATCAGGTACATTGTAGGTGTTTCCCTTTATATCCGTTGATGAAAAGTAAACCTGACGTACCCAAATAAGAAAAATATTTGTGGGACAATCGACACTTAATCATTTGGCTAAACCTGTGGATTAAATAATTGCTAGTTGAAAAATGTATTTTTAATAGCTGGCTTTCCCATTGCAGCTGCAATGCTGGTTCGGCACAACGCCCGTCTTGAACTATCTGGACAGACAGCTGCTGGTCTTGTCATGTCACAACTTGAAGAAATGGATGCAAATTCCAGATTTTCCAGTGACAGAATTGAGCTCATTAAGTTACTGAGACTTGCTGGTAGTCCATGCCACCAACTGGCTATGAAGATACACCACTTTGTGGTGACACAATTATCCAGTCAAAATGACGAGGCAGTTCCATATTGTGTTAGAGATCTACAAAATACTTTGAATGAGCCATTGACTATGAAGCAACTCGCTCGAGTGGCTGTGAGAAGAGAACTGGGCTGTGAGTTGATGCGTTTAAAAAATCTATTGCCGATACCAACTATGTTACAGGATTATCTGCTAATGCCAAACGATGTATGAGGCCATAATTTATCGACAACAATTGGTAACTAACAGAGAACAAATCATCACCGTTTCATTGGAAATGTTTTTATTTTCGAAATAATAAAAATGCAAAATACTAGAAAAAATATAACCTTACTCCCCTTATGCAATACAAAATGACCAGTTTGCATGTATTTTCAGAACTATTTTCAAATGATAAATTTTGTTCGTACGAGCAGACGTATTCACACTGAGTACCATGATCAAAAATCGTTACAAAATATTTTTCTAGTCTTGGAAAATGGTTTCTGTTGGTATGAATTTTATCCCTCAATTTCAACACAACACGTGAAAATTTACATATAACTCATTGTTTGAATATCGTACGTGACTAGCGTTGTACTGTATAATAAGAACACTGGAATGCTTATTACAAGAAATCAACTACACAGTAACTTGGTTGTGACTGTTAAATCTCATAATTTGGCTGAATACCTCTTTGCACGCAGTCAACCTCAACAGCAGTTGACCACTAATAGTAAATGTAAATGAACTCAATGTATTGCGCATTGTGATCTAAAGCGAGTGACAATGTGGCTGAAGAAAATATGGGATTCAAAGAATTTGGGGCTTACATCTTTGATGTAAAGGCCCATTCGCACGGTGCAATTGTGAATGCGTATTTTCTTATTGCAACAAATGGATTGTACGAGAGTCAGTGGAAGTGTTCACATGGTGCGACTGTGACAACATAACAAGGCCACTATGTAGCCCATTAAATGCAAATCACAGTCGATAATCGCACCTTGTGAATGGGACAAAAACCCTTTTCACTGATTATTTAAGGCAGAACTGTTTTATTTACCAATCCGAAGGAATTGGAGAAGACCAGATGGAAAGATTGGTATGTTTTTTCCCTTGGAAAAAATCAACGTCTAATTCTTCAGTTCGTTTAAAACTCAGATTTACGCAAACGTTCTGCTTGCAGTTCTTCTGGGGTGAGCGTTACCCATGGTTCCCAGAATCCATTGTGATTGATTGGGTATCCAGCTGGATCTTCGGGTTTGTTTCGTGGCTGAACATATGTCCTAAAATGTAGCATGTGTGTTGCCAAATTTCAGTGGCTGTTTTCTTTTCATGGCGTAGTGGTGGGTTCTTTCATGGCTAGTTTACATTTATTCCACATGAAAAAGTAGGTTTTTCTCTGTTTCTGTCTTTGGATTTTGTTGCAAAATTTACATGATGACAGCCATACAACAACAGAAAACTTGTAACAACTGGCTGTTTTTATTGTTGGTATGTAGAGTTAATTGAGACATCATTTTGTAATGTAGCAACAAGCCAGCAAGTGAAGGCGATTCAAGACATTTTTACATGTCGATATTTACCCTTGCATAACATTACAGTACATTCAATTTAATGTCTGAACGTGAAAATATAATTGCTTACTTGTTGTAGTCCTCCAATCTTTCCAACAGTTTTGCCACCATATTGGGGAACATGTGTGCAAGGTTGTTGTATTCACAGGGATCCGCTGTTATGTTGTACAAGCATGGAGCCTGTAGGGATATTCATGTAAATGAGTACAAAAGGTTCGTTTGAAATTTGTCTTCCAATTATTTGTCTTGTGTAAGATGTACAATACGTTATCGAGTGCATAACAATAACGGTTTTTTTTGGTGGGGCGGTCATCTTTTACTGTCAAACCATAAACGAACAGTTACACTCTGTGACCATCTGGCTCATTTTTAGTCGCACCGTTTATAATATCAACTGGGCAGCATATGCAAGTCATTTGCAAATTATGCTTCAAGTACGCATCAAATTATGCTTCAAGTACGCATCAAATTATGCTTCATCATGTACGCATCAAATTATTTCTGTTTTGTACCTTTGTTGGATCACAGTTGGTAGATGCATTGGCAGGTTTGTTGGGACACTCGACGACCACGGGTGTACCACTTGCCGGTCGCCCAGAAGGATGATATTTCTTGAGTATTTCAGTGAGATCAGTTTTAAACATCCAGGATGGTGCGTCTGGCTCTCCCTTACCCTGTGATAAGATGATGGCAAATTTAAAACCAAATTCAAAAGGTGCATCATGATAAGATGAAATGTATTGCTGGATATTCTTCATTCTTTATGCTTTGAAAAAGCTAACCTTCAATAGTGGTAACCATCCATTAAATTCTTTCCCATAAATTAAACCCATGATGATTTTCATGTCGTTGACTCGTAGAGCTGAACATTTGATTCCTCGGTCTATATTGTACAGAAATTCTGTGCGAGGTGAGTGTTCCTGGTCGGTTGATAGTGTGTTCCAGAAATCCATCCCATCCAGTCTTTTGTCCAAGAGCTTAGACATATCGTAGCCTATTGAAGATAACAAAAGACATATAATCATTGAACAAATTTATTTCGAGAGTAGGAAAGACGAGGGAAGGCGCGTGTACAATGCATTGTACCATCTATTCAAGAAGACGCATGTGTGTCTTTCGTGGCCATTAATTTATTGTTTGCAAAGTGCCCTAACCTGCAACACTTAGTAAAGTAGGAAGGAAGTCCGTAACATGCATCATGTGATTGGACACATAGCGTCTCTTCTGCAGCAAAGGACTCCACACAAAACCAGCTCCTCTGGTGCCACCTTCCCAAAGTGTAGCCTTGACTCCCCTAAAAATGAAATATTTTGTGATAGTTGCGTTTGTTCAGGTTGTACCTTCGTGATGTGCTCTTTTGATGACGTTTACTTCGAAGGATTGAGGGAAAAGGGCGCATTCAGTTGTAGCGTTATGCAGTATACATTACGTATGTTCTTAGTTATCTAAAGGGTGTAAATTAACCACATATAACGGACCTGAGTGGAGTGTTGGACGCCGCGTTCATGTCAAAGCCATTGGCTGGGCCACCGTTGTCCGTTGTAAATGCTATAACCGTGTTATTTAACATTCCTCGTGCATCCAGCAGTCTCGTTATGTTACCAATAGAGTCATCCAAGGCCGATGCCATGCCTGAAGATGGAAATGTTTTCTCTAGATTACACTGTTCATTAGTTTCCTGCAAATTCGGAACTCCTAAGACTCCGTGACAAATGGATAAAGTAAAGTTCTCTATGCCTCTTCTGAAAAGGGGTATTTCATATTGAAAAGCTTTTTGCTGGCTCGTCAAGATTCAGCTATTTCATCTTTTTGACGTTTTTGAGGACAAAAATCCAAGTTTTATGCTAATGAGATAATGCCGTGACGTTGTGTCACCTATAAATGAGCAAGCATGTGATTTTAACATCAGGACGTTATTTTCTTCATCTTGATTTGTCTTCTACCCAGAAAAATCAACTATAAATGAACAACAGCAATTTGGGGCAAAGGAAAAGAGCTAAATCTAAAGGGAAGTGTGTTTGTGATGCCAGACTAGATTCCACATAGCGGCAGGGAACAAAATCTCAGTTTTCGGAGCAATAAATGGTCAGTGTTGATCTTTTATAACCGCCCGCATCCGAAGGATGGGGGAAGGTAATAGTTTCAGTTTGTTTGTCAGTCCACGGGGGGGGGGGGAGTACCCCGGCCAGGTCCAGGTCAGGACAGGGGGGTAATGGTACCCCGGCTGACTTGTAGGGGGGTACCCCAGCTGACTTGTATGGAGGGGTGGGGTACCCCAGCTGACTTGAGGTACCACCCCCCCCCCCCCAGTTTGGGTGGGGTGCCCTCCCCACA
>JBCAUG010723410.1:0-12416 GCA_038406175.1 Haplosyllis leylae
GGGCGCATACCCGCAAAGCGGGTTATTCTGCTATTTATTATTTACAAAACTAGAGAAGAAAGTTTTTCTTTCCCATCTTGTAAAGTCGCTTACAATGAATTCACACAGCTCAGAACATGAGCAGCAGTAGTTGTTCTATTTATGTTCAGTGATGAACTTAAGTTCGTGCGTCAAACATTGTAGAAGAGACTCTTCGAAAATGAAACCCATTTGTTAACTCTTACTTTTTATTCTTCTTCAATTTAGGCTACGTAATTAAGTTGTCTATCTGGTTTAATTTTTCAGGATACGTCAATCAAAGGGACTTGTGTTACATTGAGCATCTCCACTGCGTTTTAATGTAGGCGTTATTTTCATTGCTACGTTTGCTATATATTTGCTGTGTAATTACACATGAATTTGAAAATAATATGCCCTCCGGATATAGTTATATTTGATAAACTTTATATACAAGTTTTTACTACACAAGCAATTATCTTGTAATTACTATCCACATCCTTTAGTCAAGGGACTCAGTGTGTGTGTGTGTGTGTGTTTTCCAAACAACAAAGCAGAGCATATAAATTGAAAATAATTTGTTTTCTCTCAATAACTACACTGCAATGGAAGTGCTTTGAAGACATTCATGGTTTTTGTGCCGTTTTTATTCCTTCTTTCCAATGTGGCTTCAGTGTTTTAAAGGGATAAAAAGGAAATCAAGCAGAAATAGAAAGCCTTTCTCCACAAAAAATTATCAATACAACTCAAAAGGAAGACTGTGCAAATTAAATCTGATCAGGGAGAGACCATTCAGTCAAAAAAGCCATTTATTTCTGCAAGTTTTTAAATGCAAGGACCAGGCTGCTTATAGATATTGTTCCTCTCTTCCTTATAATAGCTTAGAAACACGATATTCTGTTCAATATTTGGTGTGCATGTCTGCCTTTTTTAGGCAAATCATCCTCTCCCGATATTGACACACAATCATACATATTGTGAACTAGGAACAGCCTTCATTTCACAAATGACAATATCTGTGCGTTCGAACTCAAAACTTTTAATCACAAAAGATATGGCACAAATATAATGCGACTGAATTAAATCTCCATATTAAATATAAGACTGATAAGAAAACTACCGCCCAACTGAGGCAGAGAAAAAGTTGATTGCATTTCTGATCTACACGTCACAGTGAATTTCACAATGACAGTTAAAATGAATGAAACATGCAGATCGCAGCGAAACCTCCTTTAAAACTCCCTGATGGTGAAGCGGGGTTGCTTGAATTGAACAGGGGGTATTGCAGGTAGTAATTTTATGCATGTACAGCACCCAGTCATTGCTCGTAGCTTCAGGGCCTATGTAAAGAAAGACGTTTATGAAGAATATGGCTTGGGCTCTTTTTCCCCTTTTTTCTATTTACAGCTGCAAAACTGTAGCATTAGATGTGATCACTCATCCTTCTGCGAGGACGGCCATTTCTTTAAATGGAATACGATTCTAAACTTAACTTTTTCGTGAGACACATGTCTAAGGTAGCGGTACATGAGAAATAAAGTGTCAATTTCTTTTTTACAAGTACTGCCAAAAGGAATATGACAGAATCTGGGCAGGTTTGAAATAAAATTAAGGCCTTTCTATTTAATCTGACAACTAAAAAGAACCTGTATTGTACCCCCAAAAATTCAATGGACCTTTGTATTCCATCAAGCAAATTTAAATCAGAAGAAAGGTAATCAGAAGCTGCAGTGTTATGTTCACAAAGGCATACATTTGTATCCTTTATGTCGACAACAAATCCGTGTAGTGCAATGGTAGTGCAGATTTGCGAAGGTGAAAAGCTGCAATTAAATGACCGTATTATTATGGTGACAAATTTAGTAACACAAACTTAATAGCGTCTTAGCTGGGGATAATTCTATCGTATGTAATTCTTTTTGTCCAGCACTAGCGTCGAATTTGATTGCACAGTGTGAAATTTTCTTTGCCAATGAAAAGTGGCTCCGTACAGACTTCACCAATGCAGTCAGGTGTCTAACTGATCAATTTCGAACAACAAAACAATCGAAATACTTCCATTTTTCATGTATATTTTGCAATACAATGTGTATCAAACCCTTAAAAGACTCATATTTGGACGTTATTACGAGTACAACAGATTTTCAGCAATGAGTTTGAGAGAAATTACTGTTCAAATGTCCACAATGCACACTTCAAAAATGTAGCTTCACTTTCGGGATTGTTATCTATTTTTTTAAAACTTTTTCTCCTTCAATTCCCTGGATATATGATTCATAAATTTTGTATCAAACAATAGAAATTTTATATTGACACGTAGTATGTCACACCTGACACATAATGGAAACTTTGACAGCAATCGAAACGTATATGTGGCACCATAGAAAAACGATATGTAAATTATAGAAGTGTCACCACTAATCTCATGGAAGAAACCTGGTGCGCGTACGAATCAATCATTTACCATATGGGGCAAGTACTTTGAACAAGAATCAGCTCCTCAATAATTCACGTGCAAGTGTTCTATTTCATATATTTTTATTGTGTGGTTTATTCTCGTTTTTGTCTACAGGTTAACACAACAAATGTTAACAGATGGGCTCATTCTCACGTTCATTACAAACAACGACCGCTTAGTCATCGTATACTTCAAGCGCGTGGTTCGTAGATTTACTTATTTATCCCCTTTTTTCTCAGCAAATCAATATTATCATCACCACACAGACCAAAGCCGATCAATATTTTATGAAAAATATATTCTTTTGTCTTGCAGTCGGCTTGGGGAAGTTTTGCTATCATTTATGGATATATTGATTTATTTGCTCGCCATATAATCTATTGAGAAACTTAAACGTGCTCTTACAATGTATAACTACTGGCACTGCACATACAGAGTGGTGGCATTGTCAATTTTATTAATTTCCTTAATTCATCAGATACAATTTAATTGTGCAAGTTTTCATTAGAGTAATTGAAGACTGTGACAATGCGCAGTTATAATTAACCCTAGCTCGATATAGCGAGAATCGATCATTAATTTATCACTTTAGAATTTCACAGTTCTATCTATGGCAACAGACACAATTATAACTGAACCGTCATGATTTCGTTCGCCCCTCACTAGCGGCCTCCTCCTGTGAACCCTTTGTTCGTACGCTGCAACAAAGGTCGAGGAATAAATTTGATTTCCACTCGTCAGATTTTAATGCGACACCGATTATGCAACCGCTACTAGTTAGAGTGCCGCTTATATAATAATCTATGACACAAAGATAGATTGTGTTTCCCGATTAAAAGCTAGAAGATTATTGTGCCTCAGCCTATCTCCGCACACGTACACACAGACGCACGCTATCCTACATCCATGCGCAGCAGCGCATGTTCATTCTTTGTGTACGATGGAAGTGAATTATCAAATCAATTAAATATAAAATCGAGTTTATTATTATCATCACTGTCTACTGTTTCGTGATGTGCATAATCGCTTTACTGTATTTTAAAAAAAACACACACCCAATTTATTTTAATATTTTCGACTTTGATGAAAAGTAATTTTAAGTTTTTTCTTTCTCATTTCGAACTTGTTATGTAATTTTCAGATCGATGTATAAGTCAACACTATTCACATTAAAATTCCCTGTGCAAAATATCCATCTTGCCTTCCGCAGCAAGCGTAAAATTTCCAATTAAAACCCTGCAGTAATATCATAAGAGAAGAAAGTAATATAATTTTTGACAAGGGAAAAACCTACGAGTCAATAAAAGATATGGAATTCTGTTTGAAGGAGGCGATTTCTATTAAAAAGCAAACTAATTCTGGTCATATTGCGCTATTTAGAAAAGTTGCTTGCACTCGATATTTGATTACTTTTATGTTGCTTTTGCATCTAAATGAAAAGCGACTATCATTGTCGGATATGATGCGCCGCTTCTTCTCAAAGCAGCTCATACAGAGTGCGCAGCTCGGATTTAGGTACATGTCCAAAACCCAGCAACATCAAACGCCGATGCGCTCAGCGACTTATGAATCTAAATAAGGGCTGGCTGTATGTATGTACATTCCTTCCCTCCTGATTCTCCACCAGTTCTAAGCAAACGGATCAATCTCAATGACAAGTGTATCAGAGAAAAGGACAGGAGGTTGGTGGTGTACTCCATCAATTTCACTACCCTAGTTATCATTCAAAATCAACACAAGATCAATGCATATACATGTATGAGTACTAGTCGTGCCTCGTCCTCTGAACGGGTTGTCAAGGTTTGGCCTGTTGGTAAATTCCAAGATTGGGTTTGGGATAAGATTTATGAAATTATTGTTTGTGGGATGTTGCAGTGAAGGAACCTCAAATTGCTGAAAAAAAGTTGTGCACACGACATTACAATACAATAGTGACATACAAAAATCTTTCAGTGACAACTCCCCGTTGTAGCTGACGTATCTATTTCGGACCACAGATAAAAATATTAATGATGTCTGTGCATAAGCAGTGCGTCGTCTATCACTTAATTAACAATTATATTTCCACTTGACCGACATCAAAACAGTCGCATGTGACATCATCAATAGAAGACGGGGATTGTAAATTGTTCGAGGGACCCACGATTTCGGAAGCAGCATTTTAGTCCTCACCGCAACTTGAGTAATTACTCTCCATTGGAAAACGGGAAGAAAGTGTTATTTACATCTGTCCCTCGGTATTCCGTAGATAACGAGGCATTAAAGGTCAACACTGACCCTGATCTATGTAAGGAACAAGCCCCCAGACTTTGCCTTCACAATGCCATACATGTCGCGAGCTGCAGAGAGGGAGAGCAGTGAGGGAGAGTGGGGGTGAGGGAAGTAGTCAGGGAGAGGTTGTCTTGAGTAAAGAAGCTGGTATAGCCTAGGTACTATGGGGGTGGGTAGGTAGGTAGCCAAGTGAAATCAATGTCGCAAAGAAAATGCAATTCACGCATAATAGCTTATATTGGCTGTCTGACCAGTGAAGCGAGATGGCACATAAATTTCCAGTCGATGTCTACCTTTTTTTCTCTGAAAGGCCCGTGCCCTTGTAACTGACCGTATGTTCAGCTCACTTATTTAAATATGTCTCTATTACGAGTTTTTTGGCCTCGCGATTTACATTACTGAAAGTGAATGGACAAGGCAAGCACAACTTTCTTATCGTATTTTCTGATTCCTTACTTCTCATTGACTTTGGTCTTAGGGTTTTTTACCGCTGTTTTTATCAATCAGCTCTGTAGATCTATCTACACATATACTGGCAACTGATAGAACACACACGCATAAAAACATTCCAGAAAAGTTAGGTAATCTAAAAAGCCTACTTTATATCACTCAAGGTCCCACATCCCCTGTTCCCTCGAACCCCAAGTCACTCTTTTTATACATATTGATTTGTCATGCCTTATTCACACATACCGACACAGACACCGACACCGATATTTGGACCGATAAAGTTTAGCATTGTGCCAATGGATCGGACCGAAAATCGGGCTAAATGGGTCTGGGACCCATTCAGCCGGTCAACCATTGGCATAATACTAAACTTTATCGGTCCAAATATCGGTGTCGGTGTCTGTGTCGGTACGTGTGAATAAGGCTTAAAACATACACAAAAACGACATTTTGGCACATTTCCCCAGCAGCAGATGGTCCTGTCAGTTATCTGCTTATGCCACATGGTGACCTGGTGTCAAGGGGGAAACATGTCATTTAACAGGGTTATTCTAAACAGCAGCAAATTATAACGCGCTTTTAGAAATACTTCCGACCAGTAGTTAGTTTGGCAACTGTAATCTAGTGAATTTGAGCATTGACGAGTGAAACTCCATTTCAACCCTCATTGGCCCAGAGTTATATTTTAACTGGAAGGATTCTGTGACGCTTAGGGAATTACTGGGTAAACTGGGTGATGCTCTGGCCTGTAATTGGTTAGAAATTACTAAATGGTCTTTGATTTATTTGCTGATTGTATACTGCCGGGTATCTACATCTTGTTATGGTTCCGGGTATTTATTTAGTCTACCAAATAGAAGGAAAAGTGAAAATAAAATGTACAACAAGTCTGATGGTTATATTTATGAATAGTCCAGTGATGGGAACTCTAGTTATTAGAGGGGTCTAGGAGTTGGGGGCCAGGGATCAAGGAAGTGTCAAAAGGGTAGGTGTACGTATATATATGTGCGTGTGTTTCAATTTTGACTGGACGGAAGTAATTTTTTAGCTATATTTCCAACGTGAAGGGAATAGTGTGATGCAAGGTTGGTGCTTCTACGAAACCTTTTTGTCTGGAATTTCAAGTCTTATTGTTGAAAGCAAAATAATTGTGTGGAACTGATCGTTCATTTTCCTTTCAGTGTCGGTGAGTTATCGGCAGCAGGAGTCATAGATGCAGGTGGTGGAGGAGGAGGTGGTGGTGGGACAAGCAATCTCCCGACAGTTTCAGTAGCACAGCCACCGCCCCTTCCCTCACGTTCATCGGTCGGACCTTATGGCTCAGGGTACAATAACCTTGGTTACACAGGCTACGGTGGAGTAGGAAGTATGTACAACGGACTCGGATATGGAGGCTATGGTGGCCTGGGAGGTTATGGAGGGATGTATGGAAACAACATGTACGGAGGATACGGCTCATACAACCGTTACGGATACGGTGACGTGGGCCAGAACAGTTTCGTAAGAATGGCAGAGGAAAATTCCAGGCAGGCATTCCAGTCAATTGAAGGGATTGTTCAAGCTTTTGGATCAGTGGCCATGATGCTTGAGTCGACATATTCTGCTGTGTACAATTCCTTTAGAGCTGTGATTGGTGTGGCCGATCATTTTTCGCGTATGCGAACTCACTTTGCCCAAATTTTCTCCGCTTTTGCTGTGATTAAGACTTTACGTTGGCTATATCGATGGCTATATCGAAGACTGTTGGTGCTATTGCGGTTAAGAGAAGCAGGACTTCAGGAAGACGTATGGTCGGCTGCAGCACAAACTGCAGGTGAAGCTGCAGCAGGTGTAAAAGGAGGAGATCCCAAAGCAAGAGCGAACTGGCCACTTATGCTCTTCTTTGCTGTGATCATTGGTGGGCCATACTTGATATGGAAGTTCTTGTCATCTATTTCAGGCAAGAGTGGTGAGTAGTTTAAATAGTAAATGAGCAATATTTCTTTGACATCGCAAAGAAGTTTTTCAATGACCTGATAAAAGAAAAACTATTTTTCTTTCTTTTAATCCAGATAAAAGTCAGTGTTTGCCATGTCCTGAAGAAATCAAGAATTTTGTTTTGTTTCCAGTTTGTAATGATTTATCTGTTTGTGAAATTGTTTCACACAAACGCATAGCAATTACCAGTAATTCTTTCGCTGCAGGTACTGGCTGGGCAAATGGAGAGGATGATCATTTTGTGGCAGAAGCCTTGTTTGATTTTACGGCACAGAACGAGGACGAGGTTTCTCTAAGACAAGGACAGAGTGTCAACATCGCTCCAAAAGGTTGGTGTACATTTAAGTGACTTATTGAACTAGCAGAATTAATTCTCATTAGCGCTTGAGGAATACATAGAATTGGATATTTTGTGCCGAAAGTAGTATGTTCGACTGCTTTGCCAAATACTTACGGAGGATGAGGGCCCATACACACTGAGCGAAAGCGACAGAAAGGTGAATTTGTTCTTTGATATTTCCTACTGCACGATGTGAAGAGCCAACTGGATTTCTTGTAAATGTACTTAATGTGTTGAATGATATCCGTCGCATGGAAACTTTTTGAATAGTATTTGTAATTTACAGAATTGCAGCCTCAGATTCGTGGATGGTTATTGGGAAGCGTTAATGGCACCAAAATGGGAATCATACCAGCAAACTACATCAAAATCATAGGAAAAAGGCGAGGCGCCAAGAATGGGCCAGTTGCACCAGTAGACAAACCTCAAAAACTTCCTTCACCAGAAAGCAATTCACAAACTGTGCTGGAAAGTCGCTCAGAGAGTGGCCTTGACTTTCCTGTCACAGAAGTAACCACAGGATCTTTTCAGCACAATAATATAGACAAGTTATGGACTGAAGAAGATTCAGATAATGCGAAGTAGTTTTTAAATTGAAGCTGTTTAATGTGAGCACTTGTATGTTTGTCTGGTTTAGAGTTCGCATTTCACACTGGAAAACCTGAGAGGGAAGATTCTGGGAATTTTGACAGGGAATTTAGAGTCAGCACTGGCAGAGTTCAAGCAAATAAAGTGCTAACAAATAAAGTATAAACCATTTTTACCCCTGAGTGATAATGAGGTATTTCGATACTGAAAAATCAGGATTTGAATTTTTAGAGAATTATGGAGTGTTTGCACGTAGCGTTTTTCGGCCCATTATTAATAACGCAGCGTTTTTGTTCAGAATGGGTCTATCACCCATTCTGTCAGTTATTCCCACCACCACCATAAAGACAATCTGAACAAAAAAAACGCTGCATTATTAATAACGAGCCGAAAAACACTACGTGTAAACACACCTTTACAGTGTAGAATAAACGAATTCGAACTGTTTATGTTGGTATATTACGCTTTCCTGGCTACAAATAACTACAAATCTAACTAACTGTTTCGTTAATAAATAATTAGGATATTAATTCATTGTATGATTGCTGTTACATTGTGATGAAATAAATTTCTCAAATTATAGGAATGTGTTCTCATTTTTAGCAGACACAGTCTTTGTTTAACTTGTTGTAGTAAAGCTAGGTATTCCCTTTCAAATTATTTTATGGTAAGGTGGAAAGATTTCAACTCGGAAATTGAACGTTTTTAGTACCTTTCCGCGAATAAAAGTACACTAAATTTCCCCCAGTTGCACAGATATTTGGATGCTTTAAAAAAAGTAATGGAAAATATTCAAAATTTGTGCTCAAAAGCCTTTTTAATGGATCCAATCATGCATGTAATGTGTTTCTTTTTACACAGTATTCTCTTCGCTTTTCAGAACCGATGTGTTGAGTGTTGTAGCTGATGCCTTCGAACAACTATCCAATGAAGCCAGAGAACTGTACTTGGATAAAAACGTACCAGTAATACCCAAACCACCACGTGCGTTGGATTTTCTGCGAGACTGGGTCATGCCAAATAAACCTGTTGTCTTCAAGAACGCGTTAAATCATTGGAAAGCACTGGAATTGTGGAAGGATCACAGTTATTTAAGGTTTCTGCAATTATTTTGTTTGCTTTCATTATCTGGATGCTTGTAATGCCCTTGTTTATACATGTGATCTTGATGCAACAGACTTCAGCCATATTGCTCGCATTCCGAAGGATGCGGGAAGGTAAATTTTTACAGGTGTCTGTCCACGGGGGGTGGGGGGGGGGTGGTCTTCCCATAATGCATTGTAGGGGGTACCGCCCCCACCCCCAAACAAGCTACGTAGCGAGCGGTGCGTCTCTTGCGGTCACCCAGGAGGACTTTCTTGTTTAAAATATAGAGTTAAATATGATGAGCTTTTAGTAAAGTCATCTGTAAATTTCAAAATAATCTGTAAAAAATTGATGCAAAAGTTCATCTGGTAGTTTCTGGGAAATCCAATATCATATCACAATAACAATACTGTATCACAACTTTAGGTGTTTGAAATGGAGGAGTTATTTCATCGCACTATGAAAACACCCCCGAAATACAGTTTACCTCAAACAGAGACAGGGCCAAAGTTCACAATGATAACGAATTTTTTGTATTTATGTGAAACCGTTGACTTTTTGCGTGATTTTCTCAGGGACAAAATTGGCCAAGAAGTTGTCAGTGTTGCAGTGACCCCTAACGGCTACGGCGATGCAGTGTGTGGAGACAAATTCGTGATGCCAGAAGAAAGAAAACTGCTATTCTCCGAATTTCTGGACATTATAGGGGGAGACCGGAACGAATCGAAAGGAATATTCTACATACAAAAACAAAATTCAAATTTTACAGAAGAATTTGAATCTTTAATGTCAGATGCTGATGAGCATGTTGAATGGGCCACGGAAGCTTTCGGTTAGCTCGTGTTTTTTACTCTTATCAAAATAGAAACTGTACTTCTTTAGTAAGCCATTCCTGTACAATGTCTGCAGTCATGAAGGAAACTAGTACATGTTTCCGTTTTGAAGATTATTTGTAATAACTTTACAATTAGACATATTTCCGTTTCAGGTAAAGTTCCAGATGCAGTAAACTTCTGGATGGGAGATGGACGAGCGGTAACTTCTATGCACAAGGATCATTATGAGAATCTCTACTGTGTTGTCGCCGGTGCCAAAACCTTCACATTGATACCCCCGACGGACCAACCGTTTTTACCGTATCAACGATATCAAGCCGCGACTTACAAGGAAACTTCACCTGGTGATTTGGCTTCTCAGCACATCATCAGTCTTGTCCGTTGATGAATTGCCATTTGCTAAATTTGTACCAAATAGAACAAATATGAACATTTTCTTAGTTACTTACGCGGATAGGACTATTAAAAAGAAGAAAGTCCTCCTGCGTGACAACGCAATAGGCGCACCGGCCACGCTATATCCTGTCTATGGCATTTCCTACCTGTACCCCGTCCTGGTTCTGGCTGGGGGGAGCGGTAGGATCGAGCGGAGGGACTTATCTGATCACCATGGCCACTGCCCCTCAAAAAAAAAACCCACCAGATTTGGCTTGATGTAAATTTGGACTAAAATTTTTTTCTTCGAACCACTCACCCACCCACCTACCAATCCAAAATTAGATAACACCAGATTTGGCTTGATACAAATTCATACCAAAAGTTTTCTTGTGACTACCTACCTGCCCACCCACCCAGCCACCCAAAATTAGATAACACCAGATTTGGCTTGGAACAAAATCAGACTGAATTTTTTTCTTGGGAACACCCACCCGCCCACTCAAAATGAGATAACACCAAATTTGGCTTGATATAAATTTGGACCAAAATTTTTTTCTTGGGACCATCCACAGACCCAAAACGCTTAAAAACGAAACCGAGTACAAACTCATTCGGTGCGACACAATGCTAATCAGCATTCTTGTTTATTCTTTATTTTCAGGTCATTTTGATGTAATGGAAGACACAGAAACAGGTATGGTCCCATGGATTGCCATCAACCCTTTAAATCCAAATCTTGAGAAATATCCTGACTTTGTACGTGCTAAAGCTGTGACAGTGACTTTAGAAGCTGGAGAGATGCTTTATCTGCCATCATTGTGGTTTCACCATGTTCAACAAACTCATGGGTGCATAGCTATCAATTTTTGGTATGATATGGAATATGATATAAAATACAATTACTATAAATTTGTAGAAAAACTTGTCAATAGAGATGAATTTAATGGCTAATGCTATTTATTGGCGGCTCGTTAGAGTCACCTTAGTGGTTGATTGACGGTTTTTGCCCCAAAATTTTGGGTCCATGGTAGGGACCTATGAAGGTCTTTTTGTGGCTCTGTGAATGCAAATAGGGTGGGGATTGTACTTGCAGGTGGTGGGGACACCTGAACACTACATGTCATAAACAAACTTTTCGAACTTTTTGCACTGAGAGGCGGTTGGGAACAGAAAAATAGTTGAAACTGCATGGGTGCGAGGCTGAACGATTCCAATCGCCTCGGCAGACGCGATGCCTGGTGCCCATGTAGTTTGAACGAGCTACCTGGTGAAACTTGCACTACCTGATATTTTATTTGTTTGGAATGGAAGCGGCGAGGGAGGGGCAGAGGCGCCAACCCTATGTACCAGATCATCTGCAGCTGCTATTCGTTGTACTTCAGTGAATTGCTTTATCATTTGGTTAGCAACAGGGCTGCAGTTATTTCTAAAGTGTCATGCTGCTTCAGGAAAGGATTTTTTTTTTTGGTCTTCCTTGGTGTATTCCTTACTCTTTTTTTCCATTTTTTTTGTCTTTTGCAGTTTGTTGGTTTCTATTGTGATGTCCTTTTGGAGATTCCTTTTTGGGATTTTCTTTGCAATTTTTGTGAGTTCTTGGATTTTCACGAGTTCCTTAGTTTTCAGGATTTTCACGAGTTTTTTTAGGCTTTTCTTCATTTGATAATTATCTTGTTGAATTGCAACTGACAATTCTACAATGGCGTTGTATTGCTTTCCAACACGCTGTTTATCAAGAATACCCACCTGAAAGAACAGTAATATTTATGTTTTAAACTTGAAAAAAAACCCTTGCAAGTACAAAAGATATAGAAAGATGTCCTGAAGCTAGTATGAAAGATCATTGGCGGATTGCGTGTCGCCAGGGGGGCACGTTGCGTCTGACCATTTTTGTGTGTCGGGAAAAGCAGTTCTTGCGCTGTTACTTGCGCTTAAAACACCTACGTCTCACAAAACATTAGCGTTTTTATAAATTAATGTTTAAGTTTTGCACGACGTAAATTTTTTTTGGTCATAAAAACAGTACCGTCAGAAAAGA